>WOXC01004478.1:0-11858 GCA_011680675.1 Gymnobelideus leadbeateri
TTTAGGCAGACTGCTGAAGGTTTGCTTTTACTGTTTTAAGAAAAGTGCTTTATACCTGCCTACATTGGTTTCAATGGGTGAAAAACTAAGGATGCCATTTCTAACAAAAGAAGACCAAGCAGTACAGAAGTAATGGCTGTTTTCAAGGCCTCTAGCTAAGAGAATCTTTCCCAGAAAATATGTTACATGTAATGCCTGTTTCTATAGAGTTGTGGTCAGATATACCTTCTCTACCAAACATGCTCAGAATAGGCATTCTGAAAAAAAGGTGAATACATGAATTTCTCAGAAGTCCTTTGAAATATTAGTATTCTAACCACTGTTGTAGACAAAGTTCCTTCAACTCTCCACATCTTTAGTCACCCTCCTGAAGGTTAGCTTTTACTCTTTTAGCAAAAGGGCTTTATACCTGCCTACATTGGTTTAAATGGGTGAAAACCTTAGGATGCCATTTCTGACAAAAGAAGGCCAAGCAATAGAGATGTAATGGATGTTTTTAAGAATTCTAGCTAAGAGAATCGTTCCCAGAAAAGAAGTTACATGCAATGCCTGTTTCTATAGAGTTATGGTCAGATATACCTTCTCTACCAAACATGCTCAGAATAGGCATTCTGAAAAAAAGGTGAATATATGAATTTGTCAGAAGTCCTTTGAAATACTAGCATTCAAACCACTGTTGTAGAAAAAGTTCCTTCAACTCTCCACATCTTTAGTCAGACTGCTGAAGGTTTGCTTTTATTGTTTTAGCAAAAGGGCTTTAAACCTGCCTACATTGGTTTTAATGCGTGACAATCTAAGGATGACATTTCCAACAAAAGGAGACCAGGAAATAGAGATGTAATGGCTTTTTTTAAGATCTCTACCTAAGAGAATATTTCCCAGAAAATAAGTTACATGTAATGCCTGTTATTGCCGAGATATGGTGAGATATACCTTTCTACCAAACATGCTCAGAATAGGCTAACTGAAAAAAAGGTGAAAACCTGAATTTCTCAGAAGTTCTTTAAAATACAAAAATTCTAAGCACTGTTATACACACAGTTCCTTCAACCCTCAACATCTTTAGTCAGACAGCTGAAGGTTTCTTTCTACTCTTTTAGCAAAAGTGCTTTATACCTGCCTACATTGGTTTCAGTGGGTGAAAATCTTAGGAGGCCATTTCTGACAAAAGAAACCCAAGAAATAGAGATGTAATGGATGTTTCTAAGAACTCTAGCTAAGAGAATCTTTCCCAGAAAAGAAGTTACATGTAATGCCTGTTTCTATAGAGTTATGGTCAGATATACCTTCTCTACTAAACATGCTCAGAATAGGCATTCTGAAAAAAAGGTAATTACATGAATTTCTCAGAAGTCCTTTCAAATACTAGAATTCTAAGCACTGTTGCAGACAAAGTTCCTTCAACTCTCCACATCTTTAGTCAGACTGCTGAAGGTTTGCTTTTATTATTTTAAGAAACGTGCTTTATACCTGCCTACATTGTTTTCAATGGGTGAAAACCTAAGGATGCCATTTCCAACAAAAGGAGACCAAGCAGTACAGAGGTAATTGCTGTTTTTAAGGCCTCTAGCTAAGAGAATCTTTCCCAGAAAAGATGTTACATGTAATGCCTGTTTATATAGAGTTATGGTCAGATATACCTTCTCTACCAAACCTGCTCAGAATAGGCATACTGAAAAAAAGGTGAATGCTTGAATTTCTCAGAAGTCCTTTGAAATATTAGAATTCTAACCACTGTTGTAAAGTTCCTTCTAATCTCCACATCTTTAGTCAGACTGCTGAAGGTTTGCTTTTACTGTTTTAGCAAAAGTGCTTTATACCTGCCCTCATTGGTTTCAATGTGTGAAAACCTAAGGATGCCATTTCCAACAAAAAAAGACCAAGCAGTCCAGAGGTAATGGCTGTTTTTAAGAACTCTAGCTAAGAGAATCTTTCCCAGAAAAGAAGTTACATGTAATGCCTGTTTCTATAGAGTTATGGTCATATATACCTTCTCTACCAAACATGCTCAGTTTAGGCATTCTGAAAAGAAGGTGAATACATGAATTTCTCAGAAGTCCTTTAAATACTAGAGTTCTAAGCACTGTTGTACACAGTTTTTTCAACTCTCAACATTTTAGTCCGACTGCTGAAAGTCTGCTTTTACTGTTTTAGCAAAAGGGCTTTAAACCTGCCTACATTGGTTTTAATGCGTGACAATCTAAGGATGACATTTCCAACAAAAGGAGACCAGAAAATAGAGATGTAATGGCTGTTTTTAAGATCTCTACCTAAGAGAATCTTTCCCAGAAAATAAGTTACATGTAATGCCTGTTATTGCCGAGATATGGTGAGATATACCTTTCTACCAAACATGCTCAGAATAGGGTAACTGAAAAAAAGGTGAAAACCTGAATTTCTCAGAAGTTCTTTAAAATACAAGAATTCTAAGCACTGTTATACACACAGTTCCTTCAACCCTCAACATCTTTAGTCAGACAGCTGAAGGTTTCCTTCTACTCTTTTAGCAAAAGTGCTTTATACCTGCCTACATTGGTTTCAGTGGGTGAAAATCTTAGGAGGCCATTTCTGACAAAAGGAACCCAAGCAATAGAGGTGTAAAGGATGTTTTTCAGAACTCTAGCTAAGAGAATCGTTCCCAGAAAAGAAGTTACATGCAATGCCTGTTTCTATAGAGTTATGGTCAGATATAGCTTCTCTACCAAACATGCTCAGAATAGGCATTCTGAAAAAAAGGTGAATACATGAATTTGTCAGAAGTCCTTTGAAATACTAGCATTCAAACCACTCTTGTAGAAAAAGTTCCTTCAACTCTCCACATCTTTAGTCAGACTGCTGAAGGTTTGCTTTTATTGTTTTAGCAAAAGGGCTTTAAACCTGCCTACATTGGTTTTAATGCGTGACAATCTAAGGATGACATTTCCAACAAAAGGAGACCACGAAATAGAGATGTAATGGCTGTTTTTAAGATCTCTACCTAAGAGAATATTTCCCAGAAAATAAGTTACATGTAATGCCTGTTATTGCCGAGATATGGTGAGATATAACTTTCTACCAAACATGCTCAGAATAGGCTAACTGAAAAAAAGGTGAAAACCTGAATTTCTCAGAAGTTCTTTAAAATCCAAGAATTTAAGCACTGTTATACACACAGTTCCTTCAACCCTCAACATCTTTAGTCAGACAGCTGAAGGTTTCTTTCTACTCTTTTAGCAAAAGTGCTTTATACCTGCCTACATAGGTTTCAGTGGGTGAAAATCTTAGGAGGCCATTTCTGACAAAAGAAACCCAAGAAATAGAGATGTAATGGATGTTTTTAAGAACTCTAGCTAAGAGAATCTTTCCCAGAAAAGAAGTTACATGTAATGCCTGTTTCTATAGAGTTATGGTCAGATATACCTTCTCTACTAAACATGCTCAGAATAGGCATTCTGAAAAAAAGGTAATTACATGAATTTCTCAGAAGTCCTTTCAAATACTAGAATTCTAAGCACTGTTGCAGACAAAGTTCCTTCAACTCTCCACATCTTTAGTCAGACTGCTGAAGGTTTGCTTTTATTATTTTAAGAAACGTGCTTTATACCTGCCTACATTGTTTTCAATGGGTGAAAACCTAAGGATGCCATTTCCAACAAAAGAAGACCAAGCAGTACAGAGGTAATGGCTGTTTTTAAGACCTCTAGCTAAGAGAATCTTTCCCAGAAAAGAAGTTACCTGTAATGCCTGTTTATATAGTGTTATGGTCAGATATACCTTCTCTACCAAACATGCTCAGAATAGGCATTCTGAAAAAAAAGGTGAATACATGAATTTCTCAGAAGTCCTTTGAAATACTAGAATTCTAACCACTGTTGTAGACAACGTTCCTTCAACTCTCCACATCTTTAGTCAGACTGCTGAAGGTTTGCTTTTACTGTTTTAGCAAAAGTGCTTTATACCTGCCCTCATTGGTTTCAATGTGTGAAAACCTAAGGATGCCATTTCCAACAAAAAAAGACCAAGCAGTCCAGAGGTAATGGCTGTTTTTAAGAACTCTAGCTAAGAGAATCTTTCCCAGAAAAGAAGTTACATGTAATGCCTGTTTCTATAGAGTTATGGTCATATATACCTTCTCTACCAAACATGCTCAGAATAGGCATTCTGAAAAAAAGGTGAATACATGAATTTCTCAGAAGTCCTTCGAAATACTAGAATTTTAAGCACTGTTGTACACACAGTTCCTTCAACTCTCCACATCTTTAGTCCGACTGCTGAAGGTTTGCTTTTACTGTTTTAGCAAAAGTGCTTTACACCTGCCTACATTGGTTTCAATGGGTGAAAACCTAAGGATGCCATTTCCAACAAAAGAAGACCAAGCAATAGAGATGTAATGGCTGTTTTTAAGACCTCTATCTAAGAGAATCTTTCCCAGAAAAGATGTTATATGTAATGCCTCTTATTGTCGAGATATGGTCAGATATACCTTTCTGCCAAACATGCTCAGAATAGGCTATCTGGTAAAAAGGTGAAAACCTGAATTTCTCAGAAGTCCTTTAAAATACAAGAATTCTAAGCACTGTTGTACACACAGTTCCTTCAGTCCTAAACGTCTTTATTCATACTGCTGAAGGTTTGCTTTAATGCTTTACCAAAAGGTCTTTATACCTGCCTAATTTGGCTTCAATGGGTGAAAAAGCTTAGGATGCCATTTCCAACAAACGAAGACCAAGCAATAGGGATAAAATGATGTTTTTAACACCTCTAGCTAAGAGATTCTTTCCCAGAAAAGATGTTACATGTAATGCCTGTTTCTATAGATTTATGTTCATATATACGTTCTCTACCAAACATGCTCAGAATAGGCATCCTGAAAAAAAGGTAAACCTGAATTTTTCAGAAGTTCTTTTAAATACAAGAATTCTAAGCACTGTTATACACACAGTTCCTTCAACCCTCAACATCTTTAGTCAGACAGCTGAAGGTTTCCTTTTACTGTTTTAGCAAAAGTGCTTTATACCTGCTTACATTGGTTTTAATGCGTGACAACCTAAGGATGACATTTCCAACAATAAAAGACCAAGCAGTCCAGAGGTAATGGCTGTTTTTAAGAACTCTAGCTAAGAGAATCTTTCCCAGAAAAGATGTTACATGTAATGCCTGTTTCTATAGAGTTATGGTCAGATATACCTTCTCTACCAAACATGCTCAGAATTGGCATTCTGAAAAAAAGGTGAATACATGAATTTCTCAGAAGGCCTTTGAAATACTAGAATTCTAACCACTGTTGTAGAAAAAGTTCCTTCAACTCTCCACATCTTTAGTCAGACTGCTGAAGGTTTCCTTTTATTGTTTTAGCAAAAGGGCTTTATACCAGCCTACATTGGTTTTAATGCGTGACAACCTAAGGATGACATTTCCAACAAAAGGAGACCACGCAGTAGAGAGGTAATGGCTCTTTTTAAGATCTCTACCTAAGAGAATCTTTCCCAGAAAATAAGTTACATGTAATGCATGTTATTGCCGAGATATGGTTAGATATACCTTTCTACCAAACATGCTCAGAATAGGCTAACTGAAAAAAAGGTGAAAACCTGAATTTCTCAGAAGTTCTTTAAAATACGAGAAATCTAAGCACTGTTATACACACAGTTCCTTCAACCCTCAACATCTTTAGTCAGACAGCTGAAGGTTTCCTTTTACTGTTTTAGCAAAAGTGCTTTATACCTGCCTACATTGGTTTCAGTGGGTGAAAATCTTAGGATGATATTTCCAACAAAAGAAGACCAAGCAATAGAGATGTAATGGCTGTTTTTAAGATCTCTAGCTAAGAGATTTTTTCCCAGAAAATAAGTTACATGTAATCCCTGTTATTGTCGAGATATGGTCAGATATACCTTTCGACCAAACATGCTCAGAATAGGCATTCTGAAAAAAAGGTGAATACATGAATTTCTCAGAAGTCCTTTCAATACTAGAGTTCTAAGCACTGTTGTACACAGTTTTTTCAACTCTCAACATTTTAGTCCGACTGCTGAAAGTCTGCTTTTGCTGTTTTAGCAAAAGTGCTTTATACCTGACTACGTTGTTTTCAAAGGGTGAAAACCTAAGGATGCCATTTCCAACAAAACAAGACCAAGCAATAGAGATGTAATGGCTGTTTTTAAGACCTCTAGCTAAGAGAATCTTTCCCAGAAAAGATGTTACATGTAATGCCTGTTTCTATAGAGTTATGGTCATATATACCTTCTCTACCAAACATGCTCAGAATAGGTATTCTGAAAAAAAAGGTGAATACATGAATTCCTCAGATGTCCTTAGAAATACTAGAATTCTAAGCACTGTTGTACGCACAGTTCCTTCAACTCTCCACATCTTTAGTCCGACTGCTGAAGTTTTGCTTTTACTCTTTTAGCAAAAGTGCTTTATACCTGCCTACATTGGTTTCAATGGGTGAAAAGCTAAGGATGCCATTTCCAACAAAAGAAGACCAAGCAATAGAGATGTAATGGCTGTTTTTAAGACCTCTAGCGAAGAGAATCTTTCCCAGAAAAGATGTTATATGTAATGCCTGTTATTGTCGAGATATGGTCAGATATACCTTTCTACCAAACATGCTCAGAATAGGCTAACTGAAAAAAAGGTGAAAACCTGAATTTCTCAGAAGTTCTTTTAAATACAAGAATTCTAAGCACTGTTATACACACAGTTCCTTCAACCCTCAACATCTTTAGTCAGACAGCTGAAGGTTTCCTTTTACTGTTTTAGCAAAAGTGCTTTATACCTGCCTACATTGGTTTCAGTGGTGAAAAAGCTTAGGATGCCATTTCCAACAAACGAAGACCAAGCAATAGGGATAAAATGATGTTTTTAACACCTCTAGCTAGGAGATTCTTTCCCAGAAAAGATGTTACATGTAATGCCTGTTTCTATAGATTCATGTTCATATATACGTTCTCTACCAAACATGCTCAGAATAGGCATTCTGAAAAAAAGGTGAATACATGAATTTCTCAGAAGTCCTTTCAATACTAGAGTTCTAAGCACTGTTGTACACAGTTTTTTCAACTCTCAACATTTTAGTCCGACTGCTGAAAGTCTGCTTTTACTGTTTTACTAAAAGTGCTTTATACCTGACTACGTTGTTTTCAAAGGGTGAAAACCTAAGGATGCCATTTCCAACAAAACAAGACCAAGCAATAGAGATGTAATGGCTGTTTTTAAGACCTCTAGCTAAGAGAATCTTTCCCAGAAAAGATGTTACATGTAATGTCTTTTTCTATAGATTTATGGTCATATATACGTTCTCTACCAAACATGCTCAGAATAGGTATTCTGAAAAAAAGGTGAAAACCTGAATTTCTCAGAAGTCCTTTAAAATATAAGAATTCTAAGCACTGTTGTACAACCAGTTCCTTCCACCCTCAACATCTTAAGTCAGACTGCTGAAGGTGTCCTTTTACTCTTTTAGCAAAAGTGCCTTATACGTTCCAACATTAGTTTCAATGGGTGAAAACCTTAGGATGCCATTTCCGACACAACAAGACCAAGAAATAGACATGTAATGGATGTTTTTAAGACCTCTAGCTAAGAGAATCTTTCCCAGAAAAGATGTTACATGTAATGCCTGTTTCTATAGAGTTATGGTCAGATATACTTTCTCTACCAAACATGCTCAGAATTGGCATTCTGAAAAAAAGGTGAATACATGAATTTCTCAGAAGGCCTTTGAAATACTAGAATTCTAACCACTGTTGTAGAAAATTTCCTTCAAATCTCCACATCTTTAGTCAGACTGCTGAAGGTTTGCTTTTATTGTTTTAGCAAAAGGGCTTTATACCTGCCTACATTGGTTTTAATGCGTGACAACCTAAGGATGACATTTCCAACAAAAGGAGACCACGCAGTAGAGATGTAATGGCTCTTTTTAAGATCTCTACCTAAGAGAATCTTTCCCAGAAAATAAGTTACATGTAATGCATGTTATTGCCGAGATATGGTTAGATATACCTTTCTACCAAACAAGCTCAGAATAGGCTAACTGAAAAAAAGGTGAAAACCTGAATTTCTCAGAAGTTCTTTAAAATACGAGAAATCTAAGCACTGTTATACACACAGTTCCTTCAACCCTCAACATCTTTAGTCAGACAGCTGAAGGTTTCCTTTTACTGTTTTAACAAAAGTGCTTTATACCTGCCTACATTGGTTTCAGTGGGTGAAAATCTTAGGATGATATTTCCAACAAAAGAAGACCAAGCAATAGAGATGTAATGGCTGTTTTTAAGATCTCTAGCTAAGAGAATTTTTCCCAGAAAATAAGTTACATGTAATCCCTGTTATTGTCGAGATATGGTGAGATATACCTTTCGACCAAACAGGCTCAGAATAGGCTAACTGAAAAAAAGGTGAAAACCTGAATTTCTCAGAAGTCCTTTAAAATACAAGAATTCTAAGCACTGTTGTACACACAGTTCCTTCAACCCTCAACATCTTGAGTCAGAAAGCTGAAGGTTTCCTTTTACTCTTTTAGCAAAAGTGCTTTATACTTGCCTAAATTGGTTTCAAAGGGTTAAAAACTTAGGATGCCATTTCCGACAAAAGAAGGCCAAGAAATATAGATGTAATGGATGGTTTAAGAACTCTAGCTAAGAGAATCTTTCCCAGAAAAGAAGTTACATGTAATGCCTCTTATTGTCGAGATATGGTCAGATATAACTTTCTACCAAACATGCTCAGAAGAGGCTAATAAAAAAAAGGGGAAAACCTGGATTTCTCAGAAGTAGTTTGAAATACTAGAATTCTAAGCACTGTTGTACACAAAGTTCCTTCCACTCTCCACATCTTTAGTCAGACTGCTGAAGGTTTGCTTTTACTGTTTTAGCAAAAGTGCTTTATACCTGCCTACATTGGTTTCAATTGGTGAAAACCTAAGGATGCCATTTCCAAGAAAAAAAGACCAAGCAGTACAGAGGTAATGGCTGTTTTTAAGACCTCTAGCTAAGAGAATCTTTCCCAGAAAAGATGTTACATGTAATGCCTGTTTCTATAGAGTTATGGTCTGATATACCTTCTCTACCAAACATGCTCTGAATAGGCATTCTGAAAAAAAGGTGAATGCATGAATTTCTCAGAAGTCCTTTGAAATATTAGAATTCTAACCACTGTTGTAGAAACAGTTCCTTCAACTCTCCACATCTTTAGTCAGACTGCTGAAGGTGTGCTTTTGTTGTTTTAGCAAAAGGGCTTTATACCTGCCTACATTGGTTTTAATGCGTGACAACCTAAGGATGACATTTCCAACAAAAGGAGACCACGCAATAGAGATGTAATGGCTGTTTTTAAGATCTCTACCTAAGAGAATTTTTCCCAGAAAATAAGTTACATGTAATGCCTGTTATTGCCGAGATATGGTGAGATATACCTTTCTACCAAACATGCTCAGAATAGGCTAACTGAAAAAAAGGTGAAATCCTGAATTTCTCAGAAGTTCTTTTAAATACAAGAATTCTAAGCACTGTTGTACACACAGTTCCTTCAACCCTCAACATCTTTAGTCAGAAAGCTGAAGGTTTCCTTCTACTCTTTTAGCAAAAGTGCTTTATACCTGCCTACATTGGTTTCAGTGGGTGAAAATCTTAGGAGGCCATTTCTGACAAAAGAAGCCCAAGCAATAGAGATGTAATGGATGTTTTTAAGAACTCTAGCTAAGAGAATCTTACCCAGAAAAGAAGTTACATGTAAGAGATATGGTCAGATATACCTTTCTGCCAAACATGCTCAGAATAGGCTATCTGGTAAAAAGGTGAAAACCTGAATTTCTCAGAAGTCCTTTAAAATACAAGAATTTTAAGCACAGTAGTACACACAGTTCCTTCAACAAAAGTTCCTTCAACTCTCCACATCTTTAGTCAGACTGCTGAAGGTTTCCTTTTATTATTTTAGCAAAAGGGCTTTATACCAGCCTACATTGGTTTTAATGCGTGACAACCTAAGGATGACATTTCCAACAAAAGGAGACCACGCAGTAGAGAGGTAATGGCTCTTTTTAAGATCTCTACCTAAGAGAATCTTTCCCAGGAAATAAGTTACATGTAATGCATGTTATTGCCGAGATATGGTTAGATATACCTTTCTACCAAACATGCTCAGAATAGGCTAACTGAAAAAAAGGTGAAAACCTGAATTTCTCAGAAGTTCTTTAAAATACGAGAAATCTAAGCACAGTTATACACACAGTTCCTTCAACCCTCAAAATCTTTAGTCAGACAGCTGAAGGTTTCCTTTTACTGTTTTAGCAAAAGTGCTTTATACCTGCCTACATTGGTTTCAGTGGGTGAAAATCTTAGGATGATATTTCCAACAAAAGAAGACCAAGCAATAGAGATGTAATGGCTGTTTTTAAGATCTCTAGCTAAAAGAATCTTTCCCAGAAAATAAGTTACATGTAATCCCTGTTATTGTCGAGATATGGTCAGATATACCTTTCGACCAAACATGCTCAGAATAGGCATTCTGAAAAAAAGGTGAATACATGAATTTCTCAGAAGTCCTTTCAATACTAGAGTTCTAAGCACTGTTGTACACAGTTTTTTCAACTCTCAACCTTTTAGTCCGACTGCTGAAAGTCTGCTTTTGCTGTTTTAGCAAAAGTGCTTTATACCTGACTACGTTGTTTTCAAAGGGTGAAAACCTAAGGATGCCATTTCCAACAAAACAAGACCAAGCAATAGAGATGTAATGGCTGTTTTTAAGACCTCTAGCTAAGAGAATCTTTCCCATAAAAGATGTTACATGTAATGCCTGTTTCTATAGAGTTATGGTCATATATACCTTCTCTACCAAACATGCTCAGAATAGGTATTCTGAAAAAAAGGTGATTAAATAGAGATGTAATGGCTCTTTTTAAGACCTCTAGCGAAGAGAATCTTTCCCAGAAAAGATGTTATATGTAATGCCTGTTAGTGTCGAGATATGGTCAGATATACCTTTCTGCCAAACATGCTCAGAATAGGCTATCTGGTAAAAAGGTGAAAACCTGAATTTCTCAGAAGTCCTTTAAAATACAAGAATTCTAAGCACTGTTGTACACACAGTTCCTTCAATCCTCAACATCTTTATTCATACTGCTGAAGTTTTGCTTTAATGCTTTACCAAAATGTCTTTATAACTGCCTAATTTGGCTCCAATGGGTGAAAAAGCTTAGGATGCCATTTCCAACAAATGAAGACCAAGCAATAGGCATAAAATAGATGTTTTTAAGAGCTCTAGCTAAGAGAATCTTTCCCAGAAAAGATGTTACATGTAATGTCTGTTTCTATAGATTTATGGTCATATATACGTTCTCTACCAAAAATGCTCAGAATAGGTATTCTGAAAAAAAGGTGAATACATGAATTTCTCAGAAGTCCTTTAAATACTAGAGTTCTAAGCACTGTTGTACACACAGTTCCTTCAACTCTCAACATTTTAATCCGACTGCTGAAAGTCTGCTTTTACTGTTTTAGCAAAAGTGCTTTATACCTGCCTACATTGGTTTCAATGGGTGAAAACCTAAGGATGCCATTTCCAACAAAACAAGACCAAGCAATAGAGATGTAATGGCTGTTTTTAAGACCTCTAGCTAAGAGAGTCTTTCCCAGAAAATAAGTTAAATGTAATGCCTGTTATTGTCGAGATATGGTCAGATATACCTTTCTACCAAACATGCTCAGAATAGGCTAACTGAAAAAGGTGAAAACCTGAATTTCTCAGAAGTCCTTTAAAATATAAGAATTCTATGCACTGTTGTACACCCAGTTCCTTCCACCCTCAACATCTTATGTCAGACTGCTGAAGGTTTCCTTTTACTCTTTTAGCAAAAGTGCCTTATACGTTCCTACATT
>WOXC01004479.1:0-61780 GCA_011680675.1 Gymnobelideus leadbeateri
GGAGCTTCTACATTAAAGGATTAGAGGGTTTGGAATATGGTATTCTTGAAGACAAAGGAGCTTGGATTACAACCAAGAATCAACGATTAAGCAAAATTGAGTGTAGTTTTTCATGGGTTTAGATGGACAAAGAAATTTTCAAAGAAATGGGAAACTTTCAATCATTCCTGATGAAAAGACCACAGCAAAATAGAAAATTCAGTCTTCAAATACAAGAATCAAAAGAAGCTTAAAAACATAAACAGGAAGGGAAAAAAGGATATTCAATAAGGTTAAACAGTTTACATCCTTATATAGGGAGATATTTGTATACTGAGAATTATACATTCATTAGGGCAGTTGGATGGAGCATAGACAGACATAGGTTTTGGGTGACTTTGGGTGACTTTGTAGAACCTACAAAAAGAAAGGGTGAAACAATTTCCAGCTTAATATTACTTAGGACTTCAGGAAATTTCTGTCTCACTTGGGAAACAGGGGAACACAGACAATGTCTGGGTGAGCCAGAGGGAGTTTCTTAGACCTAGTACAGATCAGAAACTGAGGACTCTCCATTCTGACTCAGCAGACCAGTGTCAGAGAAAGCCAACTGTGAGGCCTCCAACCCCAGCATAGAAGGTGAATTGAATTTGGTTCAAAGAAGGAATAACATACCCACTCAGTTTTGTTCAGAAATTCATCTTAACCTATAGGGAACTAGGGGGAGAAAGGGGAACAAAAGGGAGGGAATGGATAGAAGGGAGGAAAGATTGAGGGAGGTGTTAGAGGGAAAATAGTGGTGAGGAGGAAAGGTTGAAAGGAGAGAAAAAAAACTATGAACAGGGGAAAAATAGGAAAGAGGGAAATAGTAATCATCACCGTGAATGTGAATGGGATGAACTTTCTCAGAAAACAGAAATAGAGAACAAAATAGATTATAAACCAGAATCCTACAATATGTTGTTTGGAATAAAAATAAAATTCATCTGGGAGAAGAAAAAGTCAAGAATATCAAGGGAGTTAATGAAAAAATGCAAAGTAAGGTGGCCTTGCTGTACTTGATATAAAACTATACTATAAAGTGGCAGTTATCAAACCTGGTATGAAATAAAGTGGAGTAGGTCTAGTACACAATAAACTCAAAGATTCTCAGTTTCTGGGATAAGAACTCACTATTTGATAAAAACTGCTGGGTAAATAATATGGCAGAAACTAGGCTTAGATCAATACATTGCATTGTATACCAAGACAGAGTGAAAATGGTTATGTTCTTTAGACATAAAGGGTGATACTATAAGCAAATTAGGAGAGCAATGGATAGTTTACCTCTCAGATCTGAGAAGGGAGGAGTCTATGACAAACAAGATATAGAGAGCATTATGAAATTCAAAATGGATAATTTTGATTACAATAAATTAAAAAGTTTTTGTACAACTAAAGCCAATTCAACCAATATTAGAAAGAAAGTAGAAAGCTGGGAAATTTTTTTTTACTACCAGTATTTATGATAAAGACTTCATTTCTAAGATACAGATTACTGGATCAGATTTATAAGAATACAAGTCATTCCTCAATTAATAAATTGTCAAAGAATATGAGCAGATACTTTTCAGATGAAGAAATTAAAGCTATCTATAGACATATAAAAATTCTATAAATCACCATTTATTAGAGAAATACAAATTAAAACAACTCTGTGGTACCACATCATACCTATCAGATTGACTAGCATGACAAGACAGGAAAATGATAAATATTGGAGAAGATGTGGGAAAATTGGAACACTAATGCATTTTTGTGGAGTTGTGAATTAAACCATCCACTCTGGTGACCAATTTGGAGCTACGTCTAAAGGGCCATAAAACTCTGCATATATTTTGATCCAGCAATACCACTATTATGTCTATATGCCAAAGAGGACATAAAAATGGAAAAAAAGTACTTACATGTTCAAAAATATTTATAGCAGCTCTATTTGTGGTAGCAAAGAATTAGAAACTGAGGGCATACCCTTCAATTGGGGAATGACCAAACAAGTTGTGGTATATGAATGTAATGGAATAATATAGTGCTATAAGATATGATGAACAGGCAGATTTCAGAAAACCTGAACTTACATGAACTGACACTGAGTGAAGTGAGCAAAACCAGAACATTGTACATAGAAACAGCTTTGTATGATGATGAATTTTAATAGACTTGTCTCTTCTCTGAAGTAAAATGATTTAAGACAATTCCAAAAGAATCACAAAGGAAAAGATATCCACACCCAGAGGAAGATCTCTGGAGACTGAATACAGATCAAAGCATAATATTTTTTTTTTCTGCATATGGAAATGCCTGTTTTATTTGATGTTTAAGTTCAGCATTTTTAAAACAAATGAGGACTAGATGTCCTCTCTAAGGTCCCTTCTAGACCCAAATCTATGCTCCAAACATTTCTTTTTTTTTTTTTTCCCTCCCACTCATCCCACCCCCCACCTGGTCCATTCCCTACATGATCCTGTCCCTCTTCTATAGTGGGTACTTCCAACCTCCCCTCACCCCAAGGATGCCCTCCCATCCATCATCCCCCCTCTCATCCCCCTTCCCCCCATCCTGCTGCAGGTTGAGATATCCCATTTAGTATGTATGTCATTTTCTCCCTGAACCAAATTCAATGTGAATGTGGTTTTGCCTTTTTAGCCTTCCTTATTCTCCCCCTCCTTTGCAACCACTTCCCCTTGCTTCTTCTACATGAGATAGTTTACCCTACCATGTCTCTCCCCATCTCCTCTTGCCACTTTCCTCTCTCACCTCATAATTTCATCCCTTGAGTATTCTCCCTTCCCAACAAATTCAACCTATGCCCTCTATCCATATATAACTGTAACCATATACACACACATTCACATATGTATTCATATGACCACACACCCTTCTTCCATTATTTTCATAGTGAGAAAGATATCATCAGTCACAGTTATTGCTTTTCCATATAGGAATGTAAATAGTTCAACTTTGATAAGTTCCTTTTGATTTCTTTTCCCTGATTACCTTCTCAGGCATCTCTTCCTTCTTGTGTCTGGATGTCAAATTTTCTATTCAATTCTGGTTTTTTCCTCAATAATGCTTGAAAGTCCTCTATTCCACTGAATGACCATATTTTCCCCTGAAACAAAATACTCAGTTTTGCTGGGTAGGTAACCCTTGGGTTCATTCCCAGGTCTTTTGCCCTCTGGAATATCATATTCCATGCCCTTCAATCCCTCAGTGTAGAAGCTGCCAGGTCCTGGGCTATTCTGATTGTGTTTCCACAATATTGAAATTGTTTCTTCCTGGCTGCTTGTAGTATTTTCTCCTTGATCTGGGGATTCTGGAACCTGGCTATAATATTCCTGGGAGTTTTCTTTTTGGGATCTTTTTCAGGAGGTGATCTGTGGATTCTTTCAACCTCTATTTTGCCCTCTGGATCTAAAACATCAGGGCAGTTTTCCTTGAGAATTTCTTGAAGGGTGATTTCTAGGTTCTTTCATTGATCATGGCTTTCAGGTAGTCCAATAATTTTTAAATTGTCTCTCCTGGATCTATTCTCCAGGTCAGTGGTTTTTCCCATGAGATATTTCACATTGCCTTCTAATCTTTCATTTGTTTGGATCTGCTTAACAGCATCTTGATTTCTCATAAAGTCACTAGCTTCCATTTGCTCCAGTCTAACTCTGAAGGAATGAATCTCCTCAGTGAACTTTTGAGATTCTTTTTCCATCTGGCAAA
The DNA here is from genome assembly GCA_011680675.1 of Gymnobelideus leadbeateri. Taxonomy (NCBI): domain Eukaryota; kingdom Metazoa; phylum Chordata; class Mammalia; order Diprotodontia; family Petauridae; genus Gymnobelideus; species Gymnobelideus leadbeateri. The sequence goes on from WOXC01004479.1 coordinate 3,733, forward strand.
TTCGACTTTTTAAGGCATTCTTCTCCTCCTTGCCCTTTTGGGCCTCCTTAGCCATTTGAGTTAGTCTATTTTTTAAGGTGTTATTTTCTTCAGTCAGGCTGTTGACCCTCATTTCATACTTTTCCTGCATCCTTCTCATTTCTCTTTCCAATTTTTCCTCCACTTCTCTTATTTGATTTTTAAAGTCCTTCTTAAGGTCCTCTATGGCCTGCAACCCACTCATGTTTTCCCCTGGGGCTTTTGGAGCAGGACTTCTGACCTCACAGTCCTTTTCCCGCTCTATGCCCCCAAAATAGGAGTCTAGGGTTGCATTTTCTGTTTCCTTTGCCTTGGCATGTTGCCACTTAATTGCTTGACTTTTGGGCTTGTTGCCACACTATGGCTTTAAGGCCAGCTAGAGGAATTTTCGTCCCGAACGTGTGGGGGGGCAACTTCCGTTTCTGGCAAGCTGTAAACCCACCCACAACTTCCACCCTAGATCACAATCCAGATCCAGGGAGGTTAAAGCAAGAGCGATTACCCCCCAAGACTGATCGCTGGATCTCCCCACGATTTGTAGGCTGGGAGCCGGAAATGCCTCTGAAAACTACAAAATGGAGTGTCTCCTCAGCAGCTTCTAGCCCCCAGGGGAGGGAGCTGACGCATTCCCCAAATACAGGTCCCAAAGTCCATAGGACACTAACCTCTTACTTTGTCCTAGACATGTCTATGTTGATAATTCTGGAATCTCCACAGTTCCTGGTGTTCTGGGGTTCCTCCAGCAGGCTGCTGGCCCTGCCGCCCTGGGGCTAAAACCTCGGCTCACGTGGACCTGGGCTCGGCTCGGCTCCTGCGCTCTGTGCGCTGCCGGCTCCCAGACCACTGCGCTGGTCCTTCCTGCAGGGTGCTGGGCTGTCCTCAGCGGGAGGTTAGCTTCTCTGTGTCGTTCTGTGGGTGCTGGGGCTCCAGAAGATTTTCAGAGTCCTTTTTTACATAGTTTGTGGAGAATCTGGGGGCAGAGAGGCTTGGACGAGCTGTTTCTACTCCGCCATCTTGGCTCCGCCCCAAAGCATAATATTTTAAGCTTTTTTTCTCTCTCTTCTCTCTCATTGTTTTCCCCTTTTCTTCTTATTCTTCTTTCACAACATGATTAATTTGGAAATATTAATATGATTGTACATGTATAACCTACATTATATTGCGTGCCATCTTTGGCAGACAGGAGGGAAGGAGAGAAGAAGGGAGAGGGTAAGGGGGGAAATTTGGAACTCAAAATCCTCTAAAATTAATGTTAGAAGCTCAGAAATATACATGTGTATTTATTACTTAATATACTTATGTATACACACACATACTTAAACTTAAGAATGAGTTCTGAAATTTTTTTAAACAAATACTTTATTAACTTCTGTTTTACATCATTCATTTCCACCAGATTTTGAGTTACAATTATTTCCCCCCCTGTTTTTCCCCTACCCACCCTCCAGAATAGCAGTCCCACAAGATATTGCTTCCTCCAATCTGCTCTCTCCCATATCTTCTCCCATACCCCCTTTGACTTTTCCATTAGAGGAAGGTGAATCTTTGTGTCCCAATGCCTGCACAACTTATCTCCCAATTACAAGCAAAAGAGTATTAATAATAGTATTTATATATATTTGAAACATTTAATCTTAAGACCTCAAATTTCAGATCCATTTCCTTCCTCCCTTGTTACCCATTCCCTCTGGGAAGATAAGTAATTCAGTATATGTTGTAAATGTCTAGCTATGCAAAATGTTACCATAGTAGATACAAGGCTGCTTACAATTCCCTCCCACTCATCCCACCCCCCTCCTGGTCCATTCCCTACATGATCCTGTCCCTCTTCTATAGTGGGTACTTCCAACCTCCCCTCCCCCCAAGGATGCCCTCCCATCCATAATCCCTCCTCTCAACCCCCTTGCCCCTATACTGCTGCAGGTTGAGATATCCCATTTAGTATGTATGTCATTCTCTCCCTGAACCAAATTCAATGAGAATGTAGTTTTGCCTTTTTGCCTTCCTATTCTCCCCCTCCCTTGCAACCACTTCCCCTTGCTTCTTCTACATGAGATAGTTTACCCTACCCTGTCTCTCCCCATCTCCTCTAGCCACTTTCCCCTCTCACCTCATAATTTCACCCCTTAAGTATCCTCCCTTCCCAACAAATTCAACCTATGCCCTCTATCCATGTATAACTGTAAACATATATACACACATTCACATATGTATTCATATGACCATACACACTTTTTCCCATTATTTTCATAATGAGAAAGGTTTCATCAAACACATTTATTGTTTTTTCATGAAGGAATGTAAATTCAACTTTGATAAGTTCCTTTTGATTTCTTTTCCTTGATTACCTTCTCAGGCATCTCTTGCATCTTGTGTCTGGATGTCAAATTTTCTATTCAACTCTGGTTTTTTCCTCAAGAAAGCTTGAAAGTCTTCTATTCCACTGAATGACCCTATTTTCCCCTGAAACAAAATACTCAGTTTTGCTGGGTAGGTGACCCTTGAGTACATTCCCAGCTCTTTTGCCCTCTGGAATATCATATTCCATGCCCTTCAATCCCTCAGTGTAGAAGCTGCCAGGTCCTGTGCTATCCTGATTGTGTTTCCACAATATTGAAATTGTTTCTTCCTGGCTGCTTGTAGTATTTTATCCTTGATCTGGGGATTCTGGAACCTGGCTATAATATTCCTGGGAGTTTTCTTTTTGGGATCTTTTTCAGGAGGTGATTGGTGGCTTCTTTCAACCTCTATTTTGCCCTCTGGTTCTAAAATATTAGGGCAATTTTCCTTGAGAATTTCTTGAAGGGTGATTTCTAGGTTCTTTATTTGATCATGGCTTTCGGGTAGTCCAATAATTTTCAAATTGTCTCTCCTGGATCTATTTTCCAGATCTTAGTTCTGAAATTTTTAAAAAATGAAACAAAAGGAATGTCAAAGCTTTGGCCAACTGGTGACTAATTTCTTTCTAATTGTTCAAGGTTAAGTAAAATAACTTCTTCATATCTCATTAAAACAGAACAATGTGTGAACATTACCTTAGACTTTGTTTAAGTCCTTACTTCATTTTTGTCTTCGTATATGTCCCTTACATCTTGAAATTAGAAAGAAAACTTTCTGAGGCAAATTAACTGATCAGGGGGTTTCCTTTTCAAATTCTCCAATACATAAGAAAATAAAGATAGTCAAATCACTTAAAAATCAGTAATAAACACATGATTAAACTTATTAAAGCTAAATGAAAGAGGTATTGGTTGTAAGATGAAATGATCAAATAGAAAAGGAGATGATAAAATGTTTAAATTATAACTTGGAAAGAATATATTTCATGCTTTGATTTAATTGAAATTAATCATATTTACTAGTTCAAAATTTCAGATAGATAGATAGATAGATAGATAAGGCATAGGGCAGCTAGGTGGTATATGGAATAAAGTGTTGGGCTTGGAGTCAGGAAGACTCATCTTCCTGATTTCAAATCTATCTTCAGATATTTATGACTTATGTGACCTTGTCACTTAACTGTGTCTGCCTCATTTCCTCTCTAGATAAGGAAGTGGCAAACTACTCCAATAACTTGCCAGGAAAACCCCAAATAATGTCATAAAGACAGTCGTGACTGAAAAACATTTATACACATGGAAATACATATATAATCACATATATTTGTATATTTACATATTCTCACATATGAGAGTTTTTTTTAATCTAATATTGATGTTAAATTGTGTAATTACTAACTAGTCAAGCTATGATGCTTGTATATGCTTACACATGTAAAATCTTGTGATTCTTGTTTAAAGTATATAAAAAAAAAACATAGCATCACTTTTAAATTTCTCCACTGATGCTTAAGCATCACATTTTGTAAACATCACAATACAGGGTTTTTTGTTTTGTTCTCTTCCTTTCACACTTGAACAAATAGCATTCTACAGTAGTTTTATAACAAAAAGTTTTTCACTAGGCACCTTTCATTTTAATGCTATGTAATCCACATATACTCTCTCAAAATTTCTTTTACCAGAATGCATAGTGCATTACATTGCTTTTCCAAAATCCCATTCCTACTTGCTTGGAGGAGGCAATGGAGGCAACTCATGAAATTAGAAAAAAAAAGGGTTTCTACACAAAGACTGCTTTTTATGACATTGCTCCTGCTGCTTTCATAAACCTTATGTGGATAATTCAAATGAAATGTGTTTCTCTCTCCTTTTCTCATGGAAGCTCATTGTTATAATTATAAAAATTTCCCCTTTTTTACCCCACTCACCACTCAGTTCCTTGTACTTTTTTACTAGATGACATTTAATCCATGGTGTTTACCTATAATTACCTAATAACATTTAAAAATAAGTACAAGTAACTTAAATGTTATGAAAACAAAATATGCCTTTTACAACAATAGGATTTTCCCCAAAGCTTATTATATCAAATTCTGAAAAAAATTAATAACATCAAAAATATTTTACATAATACATAATAACATCACATAAATTAGCCTAAAATAGATGAAAAAGAGAGCCCTATCAGAAATAAACTAAAATAGTTCCCTTATTAAGTTAGTTATCAAACAAAAGTTTAAAATATATCATATTTATTCAGTGCATTTTAAATTTGCTTATTTCCTAAGCATTTTCTAGGTCCGGTGAAAAGACAGCTACTCTACTATATTCCCCTATAAGCTGCAGCATCTTATTCCTTCCCAATTCTGGGAAATATTCTATAAAATAATTTGTCATCTATATATAGCTTTGCCTTATTCTGTGGGTATTGTTGTGAATGCCTTACTTCACATTAATTCATTACCAACTTTAAATTACTTGAGTGAAGGACTCTAGTATGAGTAGATAGATAGATAGGTAGATGGATAGATAGATGTATTGATACATATATAGATAATAATTTTCAATAGCACCTATTAACAATGGTTGTATAAATAATAGGCATTCAATTGATTTATACCTATCAATTCATCCACCCATCTTTCCATTCATTCATGAAATTTTTATTGTTTCATTTGTTCAAAGAATGTGTGAAACCTTCACTGTAAAGAAATCATGGCCTGAAATAATGATTAGCTCATATAAATAACGTTTGAAATTCTGAGAGAAGTTTCTATTTAATTCACAGAATCATAGAATTGCACAGTAGGGAGGACCCTTAGTAGCCAACTATTGTAAACAATTACCATACAAATTAACAAAATAAAGCAAAACAAATGAGCAAAAACCTCTATAAGTACCTTAGCAGTTGTTCAGTCTTTGCTTGAAATCCTGAATAAAGAGGTAACTGATTACTCTCCAGTCAGCCCATCCATTCTCTGAATAGCTTTAATGGTTAGAATATTTTTCCTTACATCAAGTTTAAACTTGACAATTTTAAAATTCTACTCATTGTTACAAATTCTCTCCTCTTAGGCATTTTTTCTAATATTATTAGGATACTATTGGATCAAATATATTAATACCCATACTCTTTATACATGAATAACCATCCCAACTTTTTTTTAATGGGATACTTTGTTGATACTTTTTACTCAGATTGTCCTTCATTTCCCCTTATTTATTTTGGTATGCTCAAAAAACACTAAACAAAACTATCCACACTATAGGATTTATTTCATCATTGCATTGTAAAAGAGTTCAATATTAATTTTTTTTATAAATTGTAGAATCCCTTGGTTTCTATGTATATGACAAAGGTGTATAAGCTGTCTTAACCTGGCCTGTCTTATGTTAAGATATGAAAGGTGTTTACCCTGACCTGGAGGAATTTCAGTGCAGAGTTCTAGCTGCATCTGTTGATGATGACAGTGTGTTGGTTGTGTCAGCCATCAGACTTTTCCAGACTACTATAATCACTAAAATGTTTCTGGTCCAACTACCCACATAGGAAGAACTATTGTGAATAAACATAACAATTGCCAGACAAATGAGATGTATATGTATAGACAACTTATAGGGTTTATACATCTGTATAATTACCTCACACAGACATTCTGATTGGACCACCAGCTTGGGATTAGAGCTCAGGATTCAAGAGAAGGGGGGGGGGGATCAAGTTGACTTTTCTTTAGGAAAATTCAAACTTCTTCTAATGACCACAATAATATTCTTGAAACAAAGTTCCATCTATTTTATGATGATTTTCTTTAAGTAATTACATTCTACAATTGTGAGGAATAACATATGAGTGTCTCTGAAGAACTGAAATTGAGTATCACACAAAGGTCAATGAAGACGTTAGAATGAGGATGGAGTGATATTAAAATAAGAAATTATTCAGGAAAAACTGTGTAAAGAGTGAGATGAAATAAATATATCATGGAAAAGAAGATTGTTTTATCAATAGTAAGACTAAGGAGTATCTCTGAAGAATAAAGTATGTGCTAGGTTGATCACTGTGAGATGCCAGGCCAATGCAAGGAAAGGCTCAAGAATTTTGAGTGAACTCTCTTTGGTAAATATATGGGCAAATGTGGATTGGAGTTCTGAGGCTGTACAGGCATGGGTCAGCAAAAATCTTCAGCATTGGAAGAAATACACACAAAGATGAGATCATAAAACCCCTGAAACTTTGGGGAAAAGCATTGTGACTGAGGGAATTGAATTGTCCTTGTAATCAGGCAGGCATAGGTTCATGCCATATCTCTGGCACATAAAAATTGTCTGACTAATGTCGTTATTTAACCTCTCAGTGTGCCAGTCATCTCTGTAAGTGAATAAGTTGTGGATAAGTAGCTGATCAGCAAAGGCGGGAGTTTCCTTAAAGAGACTTTCTAAATGGAAAAACAACAACAACAACAACAATAATTGAATATTTTAGAGAAAATAGCTATGTAGGCATTTTTATACATTTAATTCCTCCTGAACTGAATGAAGTATTTATGAACTATGTCGTAGAAGTCATAAAATCTATTTTGCTACTGAGATTTTGCTCAGAACTTTAACAAGAATGGAGGTTTAAGAAAAATCATTGTCCCTTTCCCCTAGTATCACAACATCCTTGGTCTGAATGAAGAAAAATGCATATCATATAGGTGAAAGAGATAAAAACACATCAAGATTTTACAATTGTCTTAATTATATATTTTTGTTAATGTAGCTCACTGGTTTGATCCAAATACATCTCTTCCTCCTATGACAAATATTATTAAGTGCCTCAGAAAAAAGTTCATGTATCCATGAAGATGTAGATCAATTGGGTGTCCATAACTCTCCTGTGCATTCTACCCTCCTGTTTCAAGGCTTGTGCCAAACTGCAATCTAATGCTTGTCAAGTTTCTAGTCTTAATAGTTCTTTTCTCTTGATACTTATTCTAAATCTCTTGATGGTGATCTCTCTGCTCCATAAACTGCATTCAAACTGCAAGCACAATTACTTGCAGCTGCATAAAAAGCCTTACTTTGTTTCGGGGATTTCTTTAAGGTTTCTCTTAGCTTATTCCTGCATCCCACTGGAAAAAAATCAGGAGGTCCTTGGATTTTAGCATTTAAATTTCAAAGATGTGAGGAGGCTATGCATTCCTCTCCTAAATGAATTTGTATTATTTGTTTATTTGGTTTGTGAATAGGGGGTGGGGAGGAAGAAAAGAAAGGGACAGAGACAGATACCCTGAGAGAAAAAGATAGAAAAAGAGAAAAATAAAGACAGAGTGTGCCTAGTTAATGGTAGTCTCTAAACATTTAGTAAATTTTACTAAACATTTTACTAAAAGTAAAGGGGAAAATAACTTTTAAAAGATAACTAAGAAAATGGGAAACAAAAGGGGAAAAAAAACCCATTAAGACCAGGGAGAATAAGGGGATGGGTGAATAGAGTTGGAAATGGATGGGGAGTAGAAATGCAGCTGTTGTTTCTATAATTTATTCAATTGCTATTGTTTCTTCTTTTAATGTCTCCTCAATTTGTTACATTTGGTACTTTTTTTGAGTGAAAGAGGCAGTGAGATTTCATTAACTAATTGCTTATCTTTGAATGGAATGGATTTATTCCTCCTGAAATTTATTTATTTACTTAATTTTGGCCATGGTGTAGTAATTGTATGTTTGGCAGCTAGCTATCTTAACTCGTGTATGATACAAAGCCTGTGCTTTAAGTACTTTTTTTTTAATCTGGAAGCCTTCCCTCATATCATTTAGGGGAAATACCCACACACAAATACGTGTGTGTAAAAAGGAAATTATCTAACACAACTACCCCTTTTCGAGTTGTTCTGAAGGGAGAATACACAAAAAATAATGATTATAACTGGACAAATTTTAATTGATATAGCTATCAAATTTTAAAACTCCAGAAATGACCAAATCTCCCTTTCTACAGATAAACAGGGACATAAACCCTATAGAGACAAAAAGATGACTTGTTGCTAAGGGGAAGTGAGACAGGAGTTATCAGAACTTTAACTATTCTACAATCCTACCAAATTATGTGATTTGCAAAGAGTTGTGAAAATGATGACCAGAGCCTAAAAGCTTTTTTTAACTTCACCAAATTTTAACTCAGTACATGTTCAGTTTTTTAAAAAAAGAAAGTGCCATAAAATATGGTCTTCATAAAAGCAGGCCTCTACCTATAAGAGATATCTAATTGGATCTATTATTTGACACCTTAAACTCAAAATGTCTGGAGATTATACTATAATCCCCAAAATAATTTGTTTGCCTACCCTGCTATTTCTCTTAGTAATGCTACAATATTTTCTCATCCCTCTCCCTCAACCCTTTCTATTCAATTAGTTGACAACTTCCACCAGATTTATTTTGACAATATCTCTTCTAACAATATCTGTTATCATTCTCAATGAAAGCAGGTGGCCACTCTATGACTGATTTTCGCACAGGTACTCTTGTCTGCCCTCTTTCTCTCCACCACTCTAGGCTCCACACTCCTAACAAACTAGTTGTTCTTATGCATATATTTGGCCCAAAACACTTTATTGCCTTTATTTTATATTCACATAAAAATTTCACAATTCCCAAACTTATGGCCAAAGCACTCCACAGTCTGCCACCATAATACCTTCCTAGCCTGATCATATGCTATGTCTTTTCACATGTCACATTCTTAGGGCAGGCTTCTATAGTCACAAAGTCTATAGCATTTTTGACACATTGACCTAATTTATACTCTTATTTATATCTTGAATATTCTTTCCTCATTTGTAAATTCTTTAATAACTATAAAAGTTTATTCAAACCCAAATCTGAATCCGCCTTCTCCACAAAGCCTATTCACTCTCTGTACCATAATAATATCTTGACATTTTTAAGCTAAGGTCTTTCCCAAGACTCAAGTTTGTCTGAGGCAATGCTCATTCATTAATTAAAAGTTGGGTAAGAATTGAGGGAAAAGACTGCCTAATTTGCCTTCATAAAAGAATAAATCTGGCAAGGGAAAACTAAGAATGTATGGCACATGGCAAATATATGAAAGAGATTTCAACTCACATAGCCTGAATCTGAATACAATGCTTCACACCACATTTTTTTTCACTGTGGAAACGTGATAAATCAGATAGGGCAGCAAGAAGTTAAAGTCAGCAAAATGGATACAAATCTTGACTTGAACACTTATACAATATCCTGAGCCTCATTTTGGCATTTGTAAAATAGAGTTAATAATTCCCATAGTTTTTTTTTTCTCAAAGGGTTATTGTATGTCATATATAAAAAAGCATATATAGCAAGAAAAAGAGAATCTTTTAAAACACTTATATTTGAGTAGTTATAATAGAGCAATTATAATTGGAGAAAAAAATCTCAGAATACAAAAGGAAAGAAATGATATTTTGTTTAATGGCTTCTCTTTATTTTATATGAAATTTAACTCAAATTCAACCAAATATGAATACTGGTTAACGGTTTTGGATCAGGAAACATGCTTATCCAGGACAAGGACCATATTCTATAACTTTGTGAGTCTTAATGTTCTAGCCTTTCACAGAATGTTGGGGGCATATATTTTTTGTTTCCTAATGGATGAAAATAGGAATAAATTATACTAATAAAATCAAGCAAATGTTCCATCTGGTGCATTTCATTTTGTTGATTCAGTGAGATATAGAATAAAGAGGATGTCATAGAATATCAGTTGTTTGTCTAAAGGCTCACATAAATGAAGGATGTAACCAAATATCAATGCACATGAAATAACTTTCTCATTCTCTAAATGATAGGGGAAGAAAAGAGAATAATCATTTATATAGTAACTACTATGTGTCAGGTATTGGGCTAGGTGCTTTTTTTTTTTTCGCAAATATATTTTATTTGATATTCACAGAAACCCTACAAGATAAATTCATTTATAAAAATCATTCATATTTATACCCATTTATAGAGTTGGGAAAACTGAGGCAGAAAGAGGTCAAGAGGCTTGCCTAGGGTAAGGCAGGTATAAGTGTTTCAGCCTGGATGTGAACTCAGGTCTTTCTGACTCCAGGCAACTACCCACTACTTGCCTCTATGGAACAAACCACCTGCTCCATAAATACAAAATCAAAAGAGATATGGCAGATATGAACTAGAAACATACTTTATCTAAGGATTCTAGGAAACATGGAATATAAGTGAACTTCTGACTATGTAAATTAAGAAAATTATACACCTTACTTTTCTTTTTTTAATTATTCAACAAATGCTTTATTAACTTCTGGTTTAAATCATTCATTTCCACCAAATTTTGAGTTACAATTTTTATCCCCCATTTTTTCCCTACCCACTACCCCAGAATAGCAGTCCCACAAGATATCCCCTCATCCAATCTGCTCTCTCCCCTATCTTCTCCCATACCCCCTTCAACTTTGCCATTAGGGCAAGGTGAATCTCTGAGCCCCAATGCCTGGACATCTTATGAAACATTTAATTTTAAAACTTCGATTTTAAGATCCATTCCCTTCTTCCCTTGTCACCCACTCCCTCTGAGAAGATAAGCAATTCAGTATGTGTTGTACGTGTATAGCTATGCAAAACATTACCCCAGTAGATATATTGTAAAAGACTGCTTATATTTCCCTCCCACCCATCTCACCTCTCACCTGGTCCATTCCCTACTTTGATCTTATCCCTCTTTGATAGTGGGTACTTCCAAACTCCCCTCTGTAGCAGCAAGCACCCCAATATCCCCAGGGTAGCTGCCAATATAGGTTCTTAGATCTGCTTTTCAAAAGGAAAGCAATTCAGAATGGGTTAACAAGCTTACTTTAATCAAACAAACACACATTACCTAGTTCAGGGGAAAAGGTCAGCACCCCAAACTTCAGAGTTACAGAACTTACAGATCAAACAGACAGGCTTCCAAACTGTCCAACCATTATATCAATACCAAATCACAGTTACCAGAGAGGGAAGCATCAACATCTGGGTTTTCAAAGCCGGGGGGCTCTCAACAACGGCTTCCCAGAGTCTCATCTGGTCAAATCACACAACACTTCTCAAAGTGAGCCCCAAAGCAAAGCCTCTCCTCAGGGCTTATATAGCCTTCTCTTGGCTCAGAGAATGTAACAACCTCCTTGACCCACTGCCCAATCACAAAGTATCAAGGTGTGGGCTTCCCTGAAAAACAAGCCTTCCACCACAGGCTCCAGGTGCACTTAAGCTAGGGGCAGGGAAGATCTTTAAATTTGCATTTCCATTACATTCGGCCCCAAGATCTTTCATGCCCATAGCATACGCAATTTACATTTGAATTCGCACTAAAACATCTCTTAGGTCACATTTTCAAGGTACATAAGAAAATCACAATATAATCTCAAAATACAATAGTTCAAGTCTTCCACTCATGGGGCAAATGTTAACTCAGTCACTTATCCGTAAAATCAAAAAATAGTCACTCTTAAGTTAACTCAATCAGTTACATCAGTTTTCAAAGTACAAGTCTTCCACTCATGGGGCAAAGCCTTGATTAACTCAATTAGTCTCTTATCTGTAACAATATCTCAAAGTACAATCAGTAGCTTATTCAGTAAAGTCTTACTAAGTATGCCCATAGCATAGACAGTTTACATTTCAATTAGTACTAACCACCCCTTAAGTCATATTTTCAAGGTACATCTAAAGTTACCAAAGTGGCCACTGGGCCTCAAACACAAAATACAAAGCATTATCACATCAATTCACAAAATACAAAGCATTATCACATAAAGTTCTCTTGGGAGGAGGGGGGTGTCCTTCCCATAACTCTGCTCCAGCCCCTGCTTTCAAATCCAGAGAGAGGGCTGAGCAACAAAACCTAAGTGGGGTCCTTGGGGTCCATGGCACTTCACCCCACCCACCAGTCACAAGTCCATCCTCCCCCTGGGTCCCAAACTGTGGGATGCAGCAAGGAAACACATTCAGTGCCCCTGCTTTGCCACACAGTCCTTATCTTGTCCTGTGGCTGAACTCCAAACTCCTGGGTTCCTTCTCCTCCAGCAGAAGGCAGCAGCTCCAGGCTTCTCCACAGGTCTCCATGCAGGCAGCTCACCACTCCTGCTCTCAGCTCAGTGAAGTCAGCATGCAGGCCGTTCCTCTCTCCTGCTCCATGGCTCCACAGAATCACAGCTACCACAACTGGGAAACAAACAATTATCCCAGCCCCCATACTTTCCTTTTACTCAGCAGATCCCATCCCTCGTCGCCATTTTGTAGCAGCAAGCACCCCAATATCCCCAGGGTGACTGCCAACACAGGTTCTTAGATCTGCTTTTCAAAAGGAAAGCAACTCAAAATGGGTTAACAAGCTTACTTTAATCAAACAAACATACATTACCTAGTTCAGGGGAAAAAGGTCAGCACCCCGAACTTCAGAGTTACAGAACTTACAGATCAAACAGACAGGCTTCCAAACTGTCCAACCATTATATCAATACCAAATCACAGTTACCAGAGAGGGAAGCATCAACATCTGGGTTTTCAAAGCCGGGGGGCTCTCAACAACGGCTTCCCAGAGTCTCATCTGGTCAAATCACACAACACTTCTCAAAGTGAACCCCAAAGCAAAGCCTCTCCTCAGGGCTTATATAGCCTTCTCTTGGCTCAGAGAATGTAACAACCTCCTTGACCCACTGCCCAATCACAAAGTATCAAGGTGTGGGCTTCCCTGAAAAACAAGCCTCCCACCACAGGCTCCAGGTGCACTTAAGCTAGGGGCAGGGAAGATCTTTAAATTTGCATTTCCATTACACCCTCCCCCTAGAATGCCCTCGCCTCTATCATGCCCCTTCTCATCCCCCTTTCCCCTACTCTCCTGCAGGGTGAGATATCCCATTTAGTATGTATGTGATTCTCTCCTTGAGCCAACTTCAATGAGAATATGGTTTTGCCTTTTTGCCTTCCTGTTCTTCACCTCCCCTGCAACTACTCCCCCTTGCCTCTTCTACATGAGATAGTTTACCCTACCCTATATCTCCCCATCTCCTCTTGCCACTTTCCTCTCTCACCTCTTAACTTCACCCCTTGAGAATCATCCCTTCACAACAAATTCAACCTGTGCCCTCTATCCAGGTATACCTGTAAACATATGCCCATATACCCTTCTTCAAATACTTTCATAATGAGAAAGGTTTCATTAGACACAGTTATTGTTTTTCCATGTAGGAATGTAAATAGTTCAACTTTGATAAGTTCCTTTTGATTTCTTTTCCTTGATTACCTTCTCAAGCATCTCTTGCTTCTTGTGTCTGAATGTCAAATTTTCTATTCAACTCTGGTTTTTTCCTCAAGAATGCTTGAAAGTCCTCTATTCCACTGAATGACCATATTTTCTCCTGAAACAAGATACTCAGTTTTGCTGGGTAGGTGACCCTTGGCTTCAATCCCAGCTGTTTTGCCCTCTGGAATATCATATTCCATGCCCTTCGATCCCTCAGGGTAGAAGATGCCAGGTCCTGGGCTATTCTGATTGTGTTTCCACAGTATTGAAATTGTTTCTTCCTGGCTGCTTGTAGTGTTTCCTCCTTCATCTGGGAGTTCTGGAACCTAGCTATAATATTCCTAGGAGTTTTCTTTTTGGGATCTTTTTCAGGAGGTGATCTGTGGATTCTTTCAACCTCTATTTTGCCCTCTGGGTCTAAAACATCAGGGCAATTTTCCTTGAGAATTTCTTTAAGGATGATTTCTAGGTTCTTTGATCATGATTTTCAGGTAGTTCAATAGTTTTTTTTTTAATTATCTCTCCTGGATTTATTTTCCAGGTCAGTGGTTTTTCCCATGAGATATTTCACATTGCCTTCTATTCTTTCATTTGTTTGTATCTGTTTAACAGCTTCTTGATTTCTCATAAAGTCGCTAGCTTCCATTTGCTCCAGTCTAACTCTGAAGGAATGAATCTCCTCAGTGAGCTTTTGAGATTCTTTTTCCATCTGGCAAATTCGGCTTTTTAAGGCATTCTTCTCCTCCTTGCCTTTCTGAGCCTCTTTTGCCATTTGAGTTAGTCTATTTTTTAAGTGTTATTTTCTTCAGTCAGGCTGTTGACTGTCATTTCATACTTTTCTTGCATCTTTTTCATTTCTCTTCCCAAATTTTCCCCCACTTCCCTTATCTGCTTCTTAAGGCCCTCTATGGCCTGTAGCCAGCTTGTATTTTCATTTGGGGCTTTTGGTACAGGAAATCTGACCTCACAGTCCTCCTCCATGCTTTGATCCTCTTTGCCCCTAATATAGGAGTCCAATGTTGAATTTTTCTCTTTATTTTTTTTTTTGTTTTGCCTAGTCATGTTGCCTCTTAGTTACTTGATTTTTGGGCTTGTTGCCACAGTAGGACTCTGCCACCAGACAGGAGATCTTCTGTCCCAAACGTCGTGGTCTTCACCACTTCCACAGGTTGGGTGGCCTCTGTAAAGCGTCCACACTCTCTGGCAAATTGGATATCCACCCCAAACCTCCCCCCCAGACCACAATCCAGATCCAGGCAGTTTAAAGCAAGAGCAATTAACCCCCAGACAGATTGCTGGATCTCCCTACAGTTCCACAGACCAGGAGCTAGAGCCACCACTGAAGCTGCAAAATGACTTCTCTGCCACTGTTTCTTCAGCAGCTTTTCGCCTGCAGGGGAGGAAGCTGACGAGTTCCCCAAATATGGGTCCCAAAGTCCATAGGGCACTAACCTCTCACTTTGTCCTAGGCATATCTGTGCTTATAATTCTGGAATGGCCACAGCTGCTGGGGTTCTGGGGTCCCTCCAGCCAGCTGCTGGCCTGGCTGCCCTGGGGATAAAACCACTGCTCAGGAGGTCCTGGGCTCTGCTCCCAGTGTGCTGTGCTGTTGTTGCACAGCATGCTATGCTGCCCGCTCTCAGAGAGCTGCGCTCTCTGCTCCCTGCAGGACTGCTGGGTTCTCCTCAGTGGGAGGTTAGCTTCTCTGTGTAGTTCTGTGAGTGCTGGGGCACCAGAAGTTGTTGAGTCCTCTTTTATATAGTTTGGAAGTTGTGTGGGGCAGAGCACCTTGTAAGTGCTGTTTCTACTCCGCCATCTTGGCTCCACCCCCCTACCTTAATTTTCTTATTTCAATTTTTCCTTCTTTAAGTTTTATCTTTAGGGATATATTAATTTTTATTGGGCTGCTGGATGTTTTTTTGAAGGCATTATACTATAGAGATCCCATATTATTTTTTTAAACCATGTACATGTATTTTTAAGTATTTTTTTTCCTACAGGGATAATGGAGAAGTTTAAATTAGCATGTAGTCATAGAACAAGCTTAAGAAATGAAATTAAAGAAGCATCTAGCTAAAGTATAACAAGGAAAAGAACTGCTATCCTATACAGGATAATTATAGCTTTGCTTTGTTTTATTTTGCTTTGTTTTGAGGAATAATATTGGCAGCTTATTCAGGGAGCAATGGACTGCATCAGTAATTTCTTCAGTATGAGGGTCACCTGAAGCAGAAACCCTATTGAATAAGAGGTTCAATAGTTCATAAGATCACAGATCAGTCCTCTTCTGAAATGAAAGATGAACAAGAATAAGGCTCACAGATTTAGAGCTGATAGATAAACTCTCTCTCTCTCTCTCTCTCTCTCTCTCTCTCTCTCTCTCTCTCTCTCTCTCTCTCTCTCCTCCCTCCCTCCAGAAAACTGAGACTCATACAAGTTATGATTTTCCTAATGTCACATGGGTCAGAACTGTCAGAGACAGGATATGAACTGATCTGATCTCAAAGTTAATATTCTTTTTCCTGTATATCATTAGATTTGTACTCAGAATTTCCTGGACACTGAGAGACTACATATCTTGTCAATAGCCACATAGCTATTATCAGTTAGAGGCAGGGCTTGAATCTAAGACTCCCTGATTATCACACTGATCCTCTATTAACTAAGCCACACAGCCTCTAAAATTTCTCCAATGGGAATATATTTACTAATGACAATAGATTCCCACAATTTACCACCTTGCAAAGGTGAAACCCCTCCTTCCAGTTTACTCTGACTCTGCAATTTGGGGATTATTTAAGTTGACTAGAATTGTTATTATATTAATGTAGGGAAACTCCCTTTTTAATTTTAGCCCAACTATTTCAGAACTTAGAATTAAATATTATAAATTATTATCATTAATATTATTTTTCCCATAAAATCTCAGTATAAGGGAGTATAATTTTCATACAATTAATTCATTAATATATAGCTCCAGACTTCAAATGTGATTATGAACTAAAATAATTCAAGAAAATTGTTTATCTTTCCTTCAATAATAACTCACCACACTATGTACATATCAGTAAGATGTAAACTTACCTTTATGTTTTAGCTGGGTAAAAGTCAATCATGTTATTATGGCTAGGAAGTGCCAGGTTATGTTCTCTTTGAAAGTAATGTGGTTTTATTCTACCCTGATTCTTTCCTTAAAATATTTTAATTATGTATTTAGATTATAGGCTCCATGAAGGCAAGAAATGTGTCATTTTTTCCATCTTTGACAGGCTAGGGTAAGTTACAAAAATAGTATAAGATTTGAAATTTTGAGAACTGGGTTCAAATTCTTAGATTTTAGCTATATGGTCACATGCAACTTCATGTTTATATTTGATTTCATTGACCTATGCAATTCATGATTTAAAAATATCATCTTCATCAAATTTTTAGTGATTCCACAAAATTTATATGTATTAGGTAATGTATTAATCAACATTAAATTTTTAAAATCATTAATGACTTTGATTATTGTTCATGTCATGATAGATATATTATTATAGATACAAATGATTAATTGTATAGTAATATCAATGCCATTTACTTGCTAGACAACAGTAAAGTTGTCTTTGAGAAATATGAAGAACAACCTTTATATTTACCTTGAAAAAATAACATATCAGTGGCTAGGTGGCATAGTGAATAGAGCACCATCCCTGGATTTAGGAGGACATGAGTTCAAATACAGCTTCAGACACTTAACACTTACTATCCATATGACCTTGTGCAAGTCACTTAACCCCAATGGGCCTGCCTTCCCCCCCCTGCCAAAAGAAAAGAAAAAAATGAAAAATAATATAATAAGGGATGGTTTCTGAAATAATAATTTATAAAAACATTATAGGGGTTCTAATGGAGAGAAAACTCAATAAGGGTCAAATGTCTAGCAGCAGATTTCAAGGACTAATGCAATTTTAGATTGCTTGAAGAGAAACCTGTCATTTTGAACCAAGGAAATGATATTCCTAAAACCTGGTACTTTCTTCCCTGGTCAAAATATATCTGTTCAGTTCTGGTTGATGTATCATAGGAATGATTTTGAGTAACTGCAGTGGGTTCAGTACTCTTTGGAAAGTATGGGAAGGAAAGAGAAGTTCTTAAGACCAGTTGAAGAAACTGCAAAAGTATTTTTTTCTTCATATGGAAAACTGAAGACATAAGCTATAGTGGGGGCCATGGTAGTCATTTTTTAAATATTGATGTTCAGTGTTGGAGGGCAAATAGACTATCCCGTTTTCTTAAATGATAACGACCTCTATGTACTTTACATTCCAGCTCTAATGTCTTCTTTCCTTCTTTTCATGGCCATTTCCCAGCTTGATGATTTTGTACTACTTGTTCTCCTTGCATGGAATACTTTCTTTTCCAACCTCTGGGTCTTGGAATTATAGGCTTCCTTTAATATTCAGATGTAGCATCTCCTAATTCAACTGGGATTTCTTGGATCCTCCAGCTGATAATACCATACTCTATACCATTGCCTTCCATTTACACCGCATTTATATTGTATGTTTTGATTTATATGTGTTGTATATCCTGATAGAAAATGAGCATTTGGAGAGCAGACATTTTTTGACTTGATTATCTTTTTTTATTTTTTAACCCTATGCTTATAAAATATTTTTCGAATATTTTCTCATAGAATTAAGCACTTAAAAAGTTTTTATAGATGGATAGATTTCTATTTAATATTAACAAAGAAACCCTAAAAAATCTGAACTGGTAAAAATTAAATGAACTATTCTCTGAGACAATAAATGACATGATAAGCACTTAATGGTAATGTAGAGACGATCTATGACTAGGTACACATTAGACTACATATCATTTGAGCTTCCTTCCATTTCTGTAATTATTTGTCTCAACAAATAATTAGGGGGCAGAAAGGTTCATCTTTAACTAGATATAAAAGATTGTCTTGTGGAAAGAGGGACTTTTTTGTGTCATCAGAGAATGAAATTAATTAACACCAATACTTGAAAATTATACTCAGATAGAATTTCATAAATGATGAATTGGCCAAAGATGGCAACAGTGCCAAATTGAAAGGAGTTGGCTTTGGATTTTATCTTTTTTTAAAATTTATTTATTAATTTTAGTTTCTAACAATCACTTTTATAAGACTTTGAATTCTATTTTTTCCCTTCCTTCCCTGATCCCACCCTAAGGAGATACACACTCTGATATAGGCTATACGTGTAGAATCATAGTAAATATATTTCTACTTTAATAGTGTTGTAAAGAAGAATCAGAAGCAAAAGGAACAAACACAAAAAAGAAAAACATAATCAACAAAAAAGAGAAAATAGTATGTTTAGATGTGTCAACAAAAAAAAGAGAAAATATTATGTTCATTCAGACTCCATAGTTCTTTCTCTGAATGTGTATAGCATTTTTCATCTTTATGATTTTGGAATTATCTTAAATTATTGCATTGCTGAGAGAAGCTAAGTGTATCAAAGTTGGGCATCACAGTGTTGCTGTTACTGTGTACAATGTTCTCCTGGTTCACTTCACTCAGCATCAGTTCATGTGTCTTTCCAGTTTTTTCCAAATTGTTCCTGTTCATCATTTCTTATGAAACAATAGTACTCCATTATATTCATGTAACACAATTTGTTCATCCATTCCCTAGTTGATGGGCATCCCCTTAATTTCCAATTTTTGGTCATCACAAAAAGAGATGCTACAAATATTTTGTATATGTCGGTCCTTTTCCCACTGTTATGATCTCTTTGGGATACAGACATAGAAATAGTATTACTTTATCAAAGGATATGCACAGTTTTATAACCCTTTGGGCATAGTTCCAATTTGCTCTCCAGAATGATTGAATCAATTGACAACCATATCAAAAATAATGAATGTGTGTTCTTATTTTCCCACATATCTCCAAAATTTATCATTTTCCTGCTTTGTAATGTTAGCCAATCAAATAGGTATGGAACTCATAGTTGTTTTAATTTGCATTTCTCTAATCAATAGTGATGTAAAGTATTTTTATATGACTATAGATAGCTTTAATGTCTTCATCTGAAAACTGCCTGTTCATGTCCTTTGAATATTTACCAATTTGGGAGTAACTTGTATCAAAAAAAATGATCCAATGCTCTATATATTTAAGAAAGAAGGCCTTTTTCAGAGACACCAGCTATAAAGATTGGCAAGGAAAACTGTCCTGATATCCTAATCCTAAAGATTGTTTCTCAGTTTTCTGTTTCTTTTCTCTTCTTGGTTGCATTGGCTTTGGGCAAAAAAACAACAAGAAAAAAACAAAAAACCCAAACCCCCACCCCCCAAAAAAAAAACATTTTCAATTTAGTTAAGCGAAAATTATCCATTTTGTATTTCTTAATGTTCTCTATCTCTTGTTTGGACATAAATTATTCCATTCTCCATATTTATGACAGGTTAACTATTCCTTGCTCTCCTAATTTGCTTACAGTTTCATCCCTTATGTCTAAATCATGTAACCATTTTATCCCTTATCTTGGTATACAGTGTAATATGTTAGTCCTTGCCTCGTATCTGCCACACTATCTTCCTGTTTTCCCAGCAGTCATTGTCAAATAGTGAGTTCATATCCCAGGAGGTGGAAACTTTGGGTTTATCAAACAGTAGATTCCACTAAACATTCACTACTGTGTCTTGTGTACCTTACCTATTCCACTGATCCACCAATATATTTCTTAGCCAATACCAAATAGTTTTGATGATTACTGCTGTACAATAGTTTTAGATGTGGAATGACTACACTACCTTGTCTTACATATTTTTTCATTAATTCCTTTGACATGGTCGACCTTTTGTTCTTCCAGATGAATGGTGTTTGCTCTATAAAATATTTTTTGGTAATTTCATTAGTATGACACTGAATTGGTAAATTAGTTTAGATAGATTGTTGTTTTTCAATTATATTAGCTTGGACAATCCATGAGCGACTGATATTTTTCCAATTATTTAGATTTGACTTTGTGTTAAAAGTCTTTTGTAATTGTGCTCATAGAGTTCCTGGGTTTGTCTCAGCAGATAAATTCCCAAATATTTAATATCTACAGTTACTTTAAATGGAATTTCTCTTTCTATTTCTTGCTGTTGGATTTTGTTAGTAATATTTAGAAATGTTGATGATCTATTTGGTTAACATTTTGTTCTCTGCAACTTAGCTAAAGTTTGAAATTATTTCAAATAATTTTTATTTGATTCTCTAGTTTTCTCTAAGTATACCCTCTTCTGCAAAGAGTGATAACTTTGTTCCTTCTTTGCCTATTTTAATTTCTTCAATTTCTGTTTCTTCTCTTATTGCTAAAGCTAGTAAAATATCGGGTTGCAGTTGTGATAATGAACATCCTTGTTTCACCCCTGATCTTATTGGAAATACTTCTAGGTGATATCCGTTACATCTAATGTTTGCTTATGGTTTTAGATAGATGCTATTTGTCATTTTAAGGAAAACTCCATTTGATTCCTCTGCTCTCTGGTGTTGTTTTTAATACGAATGTGTGCTATATTTTGCCAAAAACTTTTTGGGCATCTATTGAAATAATTTCAATGATTTCTATTAAATTTTACTTGTATGGTCAATTATGCTGATAGTTTTCCTAATTTGAACCTGTTCTACACTACTGGTATAAATAAAATCTGGTAATTGTGTATTATCCTCATGATAAGTTGCTATAATCTCTTTTCTAATATTTCATTTAAAATTTTTACATCCCTATTCATTAGGGAAATTGGCCTATAATTTTCTTTCTCTGTTTTGGCTCTTTCTGTTTTAGGTATAAGCACCATAGTTGTATCACTAAAATCATTTGGCCCAACGACTTCTTTGTCTGTTTTTTTTTTTCAATTATTTTATATAGTATTGGAATTAATTGTTCTTTAAATGTTTTATAAAATTTACGTCTAAATACATCTGACCTTGGAGATTTTTACTAAGGGAGTTCTTTGATGGTTTCAATTTATTATTTTTTTTTCTGAAATTGGGTAATTTAAGTATTTTCTTTCCTCCTCTGTCTAGACAATTTATATTTTCATAAATTTTCATCCATTCCACTTAGATTGTCATATTTATTGGCACACGTTCAGTCAAAATGGCTTCTACTTATTATTATTTTTTACTTCCTCTTCATTGGTGTTGAATTCACCCTTTTAGTTTTTGAATAAGGGTAATTTAGCTTTAAAAACATAACAAAACAAATTAACCAAAGGTTTGTCTTTCATTGGTTTTTTTTTCATAAAACCAGATTTTTGTTTTACATATTAATTCAATATTTTTCTTTATTTTAATTTTATTTATCCCTCCTTTAGTTGTCAGAATTTTCAGTTTGGTACTTAATTTTTAATTTGTTCATTTTCTAGCTTTAGTAGGTGTATGCCAAATTCACCGATCTCCTCTTTCTCTATTTTATTCATGAAAGTATTGAGGGATATAAAATTTCCCCTAAGAATTGTTTTCCCTGCATTCTACAAGTTTTGGTATGTTTTTCTCATAACTGTCATTCTCTTGAATGCGATTATTGATTGTTTATATGATTTATTGTTTAAGCCACGCATTCTTTAGTATTAGCTTTTTTAGTTTCCAATAAATTTTTAGTCTATATTTCCATGGCCCTTTATTACATGTAATTTTTTGCATTAATATCTGAAAAGGATTCATTTAATATTTCTGCCTTTCTACATTGGATTAGGAATTTTTTATGCCCTAATATGTGGTCAGCTTTTTGTGTAGATGTCATGTGCCATGTAGAAAACGGTATATTCCTTTCTTTCTCCAATTTTCTCTAGAGGTCTACCATATCTAACTTTTAAAAAATTCTATTCCCTTAATTAGCTTCTCTCTTGTTTATTTTGTTGTTAGAATTATATAATTCTAGGAGGGGGACTTTGAGGTCCTCCATTAGTATAATTTTGCTGTTTATTTCTTCCTGTAATTCCCTTAACTTCTCCTCTAAGAATTTGGATGTTATACCACTTGGTGCACATGTTTAGTATTGATATTGCTTCATTGTCTATGGCACCTTTTAGTAGGATGTAGTTTCCTTCCTAATCTCTTTTAATTGGATCTATTTTTGCTTTTACTTTGTCTGAAATCATGATTGCTACCCCTGTTTTTGTACTTCAGCTGAAGTGTGATATATTTTACTACAGTCTTTTTACCTTTACTCTGTGTGTATCTTTCTGCTTTAAATGTCTTTCTTATAAACAACACATTGTAGGATTATGGTTTTTAATTCAATGTGCTATCTGTTTCAGTGCTATGGGAGAATTCGTCTTATTCACATTCACAGTTATAATAACTGTGTCTTTCCATCATATTTCCTCCAATTTATGTTTTTCTCTCTCCTTTTTCTCTTTCCTCATTACTGTTTTGCTTCTGACCATTGACTTCCTCAGTCTGCCCTACCTTCTATCACCCCCGTTATTCTTTTTCCTTTATCCTCCTAGTTTCTATATGTAAATTTGATTTCTATATCTAAATGAGTGTGTATGTTATTACATCTTGGAACCAAATCAGTTGAGAGTAAGGTCCAAACAATGCCAATCTCCCTCCCTTCTTTCTTTCTATTATGATAGGTCTTTTCCACCTCTTCATGTGTTTAAATTTACCTTTTTTCTGTTTCTTCATTTCCTCCTCTCCCAGTACAATCGTTTTTTTTTACCTCTAAATCATTATTTTTATCATCATGTCAAAGTCACCATACACTCACACCCTGTCATTGTATAACCTTTCTAAATGTTGTAATATAGTACTCAAGATTAACAAGTATCATCTTTCCAGGTACAGATGAAAAGAGTTTAACATTTTTTCCCATTTCTGTTTATGTTTTTACATGTCTCTTGAGTCTTGTTCTCAAAGACTGAATTTTCTGTTCGGCTGTTAGAAAGTTTCAAAGTCCCCTATTTCATTGAAGATCCTTGTCCTCCCCTGAAAGTTTATGCTCAATTTTGCTGGGTAGTTGACTCTTGATTTTAATAGAAGCTTTATTTCCTTCTGGAATATCATGTTCCAGGTCCTCCAATCTTTTAATGTAGAAGCTACAGGATAAGGTATAATCCTGACTGAGGTTCTGTGATATTTAAATTGTTTCCTTCTGGCTACCTGCAGTATTTTCTTATTGTACTGATAATTCTGGAATTTGGCTATAATATTCCTTGGAACTTTCATATTAGGATCCCCTCCGGAGCTGATTCATGGATTCTTTCGATGACTATTTTGGTTATTACTCTGGTTCTAGGATATCAGTGCAGTTTTCCTTGATAAAATATATTGTCCAGACTCGATTTCTAAACATGAATTTGAGCAGACCAATGCTACTCAAATTATTTCTCCTGGATCTATTTTTCCAGGTCAGTTGTTTTTCCAATGAGGTATTTTGCCTTTTCTTCCATTTTCATTGTTTTGATTTTGTATGTCTGATTCTTGATGTCTCAGAGAGTCGTTAAGTTTCCACTTGCCAATACTAATTTTTAAGGACTTGCTTTCTTCAGCTAGCTTTTGTACCTGTTTCCATTTGGACACATCTACTTATTAAAGAGTTCTTTTCTTCTGTCAACTTTTGTCCTTCCTTTTTCAAAGTTGTCGACTCTTTCTTACATACTGCTCATTTCATTTCCCAATTTTCCTTCTCCTCTTATTTGACTTTCAAAATCCTTCTTGAGATCTTCCAAGAAGTCCCATTTGAGCTTGAGAGCAATTCATATTACCCTTTGAGTTTTCAGATGTAGGTATGCAGACAAAGTTTTCCTCTTCTATGGTTTTGTTTTGATCTTTCTTGTCTCTATAGAAACAGGCTAGGGTCTGTGTACTTTTTTTCTTCTTGCACATCTTGTTTGCCTGTTTCTAGGCTTTCAAAATTTAGTACTTCTTCTGGGTCACAGAGGACACTGTCTCAACCTTCTTGTGCTGGAGGACAGAGGCCTGATCTCTGGCTTTTTTCTCCAAGGTTTCAGGTGCTGGGTGTCAGAAGCTCTAGGTTTCTGGCAGCTTACCTGCTGCTAAACTAGGCTTCTAGTTGTGATATCTGGTGTGTGCTGAAGCTAGTTGGGTTTTTCTGCATCCCTCTGGGGCTACACTAAAGCACACGGGAGTGTGGCTACTGGCACATGCCTGCCCACCTGGGGCTGCCCTGAAGTAAAGGGAGTTTGACTTTTGGAGAATATCTGCCTGCCCAGTGCTGTGCCACTGCATATAGTATCTCCTGGTTCCTCTGGTTATTCCATGGCACATGGGGGTCCTGTTGTTGGCCTTTGTCTGTTCCACCACCATGGGGTTCAAGGATCTCTTTCTGATTTGCTGTAGTGGGGTTTGATACTGGCTTTCTGGGATGCTTCCTCTTCTGTAAGGCCCTATCCTTTTTCCTGAGTGAGATGGACCTTTCTTACAAATCATTTAGGTTTTCCCAGTTAAAAGACTGCTTCACTCTGCCTTTCCACTGGCACTGTTGTTGCAGGGTTTTTCCTGCTAATGCTATTTTCTGTTTTTTTCAGAGGTCAATAAGGGAGAGCTATAACAGCTTACTACTTACTCTGCCATATTGGCTTCCAGAACTCCTGATGGGGGGGAGGGGGACGTGGGAGAGGTGTTCTTTTAGTAGAATGTTTAGTAGAAATCAAATTTCCAGTGGTTGATGAACTTGTAGAAATCAAATGGAAAGGGTGAATGCAAACCCTTCTCTTAATCAATGGTTTAGTAATAAAATGAACTAGAGAGGCGTGAATTTATAAAGGTTATATAGGGGTCAACAAATGTTTGAGCACTTTTGTTAAATAAATAGATGAACAAACCTTTGGAAAATTATTGGAGAGACTGTAGCATAATTAACTAAAACTCACAAGAAAAAGCAATGGGATTATGAGTGGAGACAAGAGTCAGTAGTGAAAATGAAATGAGATAGCACTTAGTGTTTTGAGGAAAGGAGAATGTTTTCGAGAATTAAGATGCATGAAAAGCATGCATGGAAGCATAGGGGAAAATGAGGTGTGGAGGAAAGAAGTTGGGAGTGTGTGTTTCTCAAAGGTGGACTTCCTTTGATGAAAATAAAGTCATCTGCAAATGGTGCGTGTTTGTGTGTGTGTGTGTGTGTGTGTGTGTGTGTGTGTGTGTGAATATTCACACAGAGAACAAGGTATGATTCTGGGGTAGAGAAATTTTAAAAAACAAAACAATATTTTGGTTTGGATCTCAGCTCTGTCATTTACTCTCTTTGTGACATCTGAAAAAGTACCTTATCATATTTTCCCTTTCTATAAAATGAGGGGATAATAGACACCCCTTTGGGCCTCTTAGAACTCTAAATTTATAATCCCATTACCTAAATCAGTTAACCAATATCCTAAAATACATGATTTCTTCCATACCTCCAATTCTCACCTTCTTTTTTTATTCTTCTTCCTTTCAGAGCTAAAAAAATCACCCTATTTCTACATTTTGAGGCTAGTTTCTCAATCCAAAATAGTTCTGCCAAGGTTGGCATGAAATTTCATGTTTTATCACCTCACCTAGCATCCATATATGCCAGCATGCCTGTAGGTACCAAATAAAAAACAAGTCATAGTGAATCAGGATTTGTGACATGTTTTAAAAATTGTATTTAAAATTTGCTGTTCTCTGGTTGATAACTGATCTGACTTTAAAAGGAGGAAGGAAACAGTTTGGAAAACTATGAAATGCTTGTGAAGACTTCAAAATTCTTTCTGACATGAAACATTTAAATGTTTTAGCATAAATATTTTTTCTAGTTACACTATGTGACTATATGATTATGAAACACAATTTCCAAAAGGTCAAATTTTGGAAAAATTGAGAGATAAATGGAAGGTATAAATTGAGACCATAGTATTACCACTAAAAATGTATAATTGCAAAAAAAAGTAGTTGTCCTGACTATACAGTGTAATGGAAATGCAGATTTGAAGATCTTCCCTGCCCCTAGGCCCTTTGATAGACTTAAGTGACTCTGAGAACCTTCTTTAATTTGAAAATATACTCTGCCCCCTAAAAGGCTGAATGTGGTCACATGGAGCCTGCCATAGGAGACTTGGTTTTCTGGAATAACCACACCTTGATGCTTTGTGATTGGGCAGTGGGTCAAGAGGGTTGTGACATTTTCTGAGCCAGGAGAAGGCTATATAAGCCCTGATGGGAGGTTTTACTTTGGGGCTCACTTTGAGAAGTGTTGTGTGATTTGACCAGATGAGACTCTGGACAGCTGTTGGGAGCCCCCAGGCTTTGAAAACCCAGATGTTGATGCTTCCCTCTCTGGTAAATATGATTTGGTATTAATAATGGTTGGACAGTTTGGAAGCCTGTCTGTTTGATCTGTCTGTATACTCTGAAGTTTGGGGTGCTGACCTTTCCCCCCTGAACTAGGTAAAAAAATCTATGATATATGTTTGATTGATTAAAGCAAGATTATTAATCCATTTTGAGTTGCTTTCCTTTAGAAAAGCAGATCTAAGAACCTGTGTTGGCAGCCACCCTGGGGATGTTGGGGTGGTTGCTGCCACACACAGCCATAGCAAAAGCCAATGGATAGTCAGTGTTGGTACCTTTTTGATATTAATAGACATAGAGAAAAGCCTCTAGGATATTGCATACCCTTTTTACTATGAATTTATAGGTAGACATAAATAATTTTTCCCACAGGAAAACAAGGCTTTGGCCAGTTTCAAACATCATCTTTGGAAGAATTAACCAACTCCATGAAACCATAGATCTATTGAAGTATTAAATATTCTGTTAGTTGAGTCAAATATGGGCCACAAAGTAAACATAATTGTGAATGTGTAATTTTTTTATTTAAACAAATGCTTTATTAACTTCTGTTTTAAATCATTCATTTCTGCCAGATTTTGAGTTACAATCATCCCCGCCCTGTTTTGCCCCTACCCACCCTCCCAGAATAGCATTCCCGCAAAATAACTCTTCCTCCAATCTGCTCTCTCCCATATCATCTCCCCTACCCCCTTTGACGTTTCCATTAGAGGAAGGTGAATCTTTGTGACCCAATGCCTGCAAATCTTATCTCTCAATTACAAGCAAAAGAGTATTAATAATAGTATTATTAATAAGACCTTGAATTTCAGATCCATTTCCTTCCTCCCTTGCCACCCATTCCCTCTGGGGAGATAAGTAATTCAGTATATGATGTACATGTCTAGCTATGCAAAATATTATCATAGTAAATATGTTGTACAAGACTGCTTATAATTCCCTCCCACTCATCCCAACCCCCACCGGGTCCATTCCCTACTTGACCCTGTCCCTCTTCTATAGTGGGTACTTCCAACCTCTCCTCCCCCCAAGGATGCCCTCCCATCCATCATCCCTCCTCTCATCCCCCCTCCCCCTATTCTGCTGCAGGTTGAGATATCCCATTTAGTATGTATGTCATTCTCTCCCTGAACCAAATTCAATGAGAATGTGGTTTTGCCTTTTGCCTTCCTATTCTCCCCCTCCCTTGCAACCACTTCCCCTTGCTTCTTCTACATGAGATAGTTTACCCTACCCTGTCTCTCCCCATCTCCTCTTGCCACTTTCCTCTCTCACCTCATAATTTCACCCCTTGAGTATCCTCCCTTCCCAACAAATTCAACCTATGCCCTCTATCCATATATAACTGTAACCATATACACACACATTCACAGATGTATTCATATGACCACACCCCCTTCTTCCATTATTTTCATAGTGAGAAAGATATCATCAGTCACAGTTATTGCTTTTCCATATAGGAATGTAAATAGTTCAACTTTGATAAGTTCCTTTTGATTTCTTTTCCCTGCTTACCTTCTCAGGCATCTCTTGCTTCTTGTGTCTGGATGTCAAATTTTCTATTCAATTCTGGTTTTTTCCTCAAGAATGCTTGAAAGTCCTCTATTCCACTGAACGACCATATTTTCCCCTGAAACAAAATACTCAGTTTTGCTGGGTAGGTGACCCTTAGGTTCAGTCCCAGCTCTTTTGCCCTCTGGAATATCATATTCCATACCCTTCGATCCCTCAGTGTAGAAGCTGCCAGGTCCTGGGCTATTCGGATTGTGTTTCCACAATATTGAAATTGTTTCTTCCTGGCTGCTTGTAGTATTTTCTCCTTGATCTGGGGATTCTGGAACCTGGCTATAATATTCCTGGGATTTTGGGATCTTTTTCAGGAGGTGATCTGTGGATTCTTTCCACCTCTATTTTGCCATCTGGATCTAAAACATCAGGGCAATTATCCTTGAGAATTTCTTGAAGGGTGATTTCTAGGTTCTTTCTTTGATCATTGCTTTTGGGCAGTCCAGTAATTTTTAAATTGTCTCTCCTGGATTTATTTTCCAGGTCAGTGGTTTTTCCCATGAGATATTTCACATTGCCTTCTACTCTTTCATTTGTTTGGATCTGCTTAACAGCCTCTTCATTTCTCATAAAGTCATTAGCTTCCATTTGCTCCAGTCTAACTCTGAAGGAATGAATCTCCTCAGTGAACTTTTGAGATTCTTTTTCCATCTGGAAAATTTGACTTTTTAAGGCATTCTTCTCCTCATTGCCCTTTTGGGCCTCCTTTGCCATTTGAGTTAGTCTATTTTTTAAGGTGGTGTTTTCCTCAGTCAGGCTGTTGACCCTCATTTCATACTTTTCCGTCATCCTTCTCATTTCTCTTTCCAATTTTTCCTCCACTTCTCTTATTTGATTTTTAAAGTCCTTCTTAATGTCCTCTATGGCCTGCAACCCCCTCATGTTTCCCCCTGGGGCTTTTGGAGCAGGACTTCTAACCTCACAATACTCTTCCCCTATGCTTCGACCCTCTTTGTCCCCAAAGTAGGAATCTATGGTTGCATTTTTCTGTTCATTTTTTTTCCTTTGCCTTGGCATGTTGCCACTCAATTTTTTGACTTTTGGGCTTGTTGCCACAGTATGTCTTTGGCTCCAGATAGGGGAATTTTCGTCCCCAAAGTGTGGGGGGGCAACTTCCATTTCTGGCAAGCTGGAAACCCACCCACGACCTCCTCCCCAGATCACAATCCAGATCCAGGGAGGTTAAAGCAAGAGGGATTACCCCCCAAGACTGATTGCTGGATCTCCCTATAGTTCGCAGGCCAGGAGCTGGAGCTGCCTCTGAAAACTACAAAATGGTGTGTCTCCTTAGCGGCTTCTATCCCCCAGGGGAGGAAGCCGACATGTTCCCCAAATACTGGTCCCAACATCCATAGGGCACTAACCTCTCTCTTTGTCCTAGGCATGTCTATGTTGATAATTCTGGAATCGCCACAGCTGCTGGTTTTCTGTGGTCCCTCCAGCAGACTGCTGGCCCTGCCTTCCTGGGGCTAAAACCGCGACTTAGGCAGACCTGTGCTTGGCTCCCCACACTCTGTGCGCTGCGCTGCCAGCTCCCAGAGCACTGCGCAAGTCTTTCCTGCAGGGCTGCTGGGCTGTCCTCAGCGGGAGTTTAGCTTCTCTGTGTCGTTCTGTGGGTGCTGGGGCTCCAGAAGTTGTTCAGAGTCTCCTTTTACATAGTTTGGAAGTAATCTGAGGACAGAGTAGCTTGGAAGTGCTGTTTCTACTCTGCCATCTTGGCTCTGCCCAGTGAATGTGTAATTTTAATGATGGAATTTTTTTCTTAATTTTCTTCCTTTTATACTTTAAAAAATTTAAGATAGGGGCGACTAGGTGGCTCAGTGAGTAGAGAGTCGGCATTGGAATCAGAAGGACCTGAGTTCGGATCCGGCCTCAGACACTTAATGCACACACAAATAAAAACCTAGCCTTGTGGCCTTGGGCAAGTTACTTAACCTCAATTGCCCTCCAAAAACTAACAAAAAAAATTAAGATAATTGCTTGAGAAAATGATCTTGCATTCAAACTTTTGTCTCATTAAGAATATGAGAATTTCTTTAAAACAACAACAATAATATTGTCGTCTGAATACAGAGCAAAGCACGATATTTTTCACGTTCTTTTTGTTTTTCTTTCCTTCCTTCTTTCCTTCTTCCTTTCTTATTTTCCCTCTTTCTTTTCCCCTTTATTTCTTTCCTCCTTTTCATTCTTTGCTTTATGTTTTTTTTTTTAGTTTTCTTTCACAAAATGACTAATACAGAAATATGTCACATGATTCTACATATATTACCTATTTTGGATTTCTTACCATCTGTGGAAGGGAGACATGATACTTTAAAAGGAGTGAATGCAGAAAACTGTTTTAACATATAATTGGGCAAAATTCAAACACTGAAAATAACAAAAATTCTTATATAGTAACTATTTTGAAACATGTATGTATGTATGTATTGTAACAGTCATTTGCTTTAGTGAATTCACCTACTCTTCAGAAATTTAGTAAAAAAATATTATTTTGATGTTAGCATCCTTTCTCTGCCTCAGGTGGAGATATATTATCCATGAACTGGTAGATTGATATTCAGAAGAAAAAACTGTTTAGAAGTTATCATCAGCCTTCATTCTGATGTTTGATGCTCTGGGTTTGATGTTCTGCCAACATTATTAACACAATAACTGAGTCTCATAAGGTCATAGGAAATGTCTTTTCCTTATTTGTCCATAAGGAGTTCACAGACTCATGAGAGACTTACTAAAAGTCTAATTTAATAAATTGCAATGAGAAATAATCTTTCCTGGTATGGACCCTTCTTCAGAAATACACACTGAATGGAAAACTACTTATTGAGATGGTTAACAAAATATAAGTTCTTTTAACCAATACCTTTCACTTATCTTGTTTCCTAAAAAGAAAAAAAGTATAGTTTTCAGAAAGTTAATGTATGTCAAGTGAAATATTCAAATGAAAGTGTCCTCAATTTCTTTAGTATGAGAAACCCTATGTCTTAATCTCTTATTTTTGTTCAATCATTTCAGTCATGTCTTACTCTTTGTGACCCCTTTTGGGGTATTCTTGGAAAAGATACTGGAATGGCTTGCTACTTTCTTCTCCAGCTCATTTTATAAATGAGGAAACTAAGATAAAAAGGAGTAAATGACTTACCCAGAATCACACTGCCAGCAATAGTGTAAGGCCAGATTTGAAGTCATGAAAATGAGACTTACAGAAGCCAGGCCTAGGTCTCTATCCACTGCACCACCACCTAGCTGCCTAATCCCTATTTAAGTGTTTTGATATTGTGATTTTTTCCATTACTTTTTAGACTTAGATTTCCATAGTAAACCCTATAGAACTTAAATATGTTTCTCTTACTTCACATGGCTGGAATTTCACTAGCTATCATTAGGCAGAATAGTGTTTCTTGTTAACACAAATACAAACAAACAAAAATAAAATGGAAAATGAAAACAAAGAATTAGGCCCATGATTTCATTAGTTTGTGAACCCCATCTATTAAGGAATGTAACAATTCTTCAACTCATTGTCTGAAGTTGTTTCTGGGAGGTACTTCTGTAATTTAATTGACTTTCCCAAGATCACACACAGCCTGTGTGTGTCAGAGAAAGAATTTGAACCTAGATTTTCCTGGGTTTTACAGTTCTTTATCTATTAGGAAACATGTAATAGTAATGAAATTTGAAGTTCCTTTTGCATTGCTAGGCTGAGAGCTACTTAGCATTTAGTAATTAATCAAGCCTCTTTTAAAGAAAAAGAATGTATGAACCCCTGTTGCTGAAAAAATAGGAAAGGGTTGGCTGAAACAGGAAGGAGCTAATGCTGTGTGTATATAAGAAGTCCCTATTGGGTTATACAGATCTTGTTGGAGCTAGGTTCTGGAGGCTGAAGAAGAGAGACCCAGACTGGAGAGAATGATTTTGATTTTGAGAACCTGGATGAAGTGACTTTGATCCTGGGAACCAGCAGAAACTTCTGCTGCAGGGCCAGCTGAAGTTTCTGAGATGCTGCCAGAGGAAGCATGACTGTGATGTCAGTGCTTTTTTTCTGTTTGTGGCTTTGTTAAGCATTGACTTCCCAGGAACAGAGACTGTGAAGGATTTCAGGTGGACTGGACACTGTGAGCTTCAGTGTGGAGCAGGAACTGCACAGAGAGCTGGACAAGGAGCTGGGAGCTGCCTGCCTTTGAACCCAGGTGGCAGTTTGGTGAATACAGGTAGGACCTGGGACCATGGAAGGAGATCCAGTGAATCTGAGAGACCACCCTGAGTCAAGCTGAAAGAAGAAACTTGAAAAGCTGTTCACAGCAACGTTCTTCTGGAAAGCTGCTGGTGCTTGTCTTTACAATACAACAGTAATAATTGTAATACTAGTTTATGTTCATGGTAGCATTTAGTCTAGATCATGGCAAGTGAAAGTTGTAAAATAAAATAGTAACCCAGATATATTTATTGTGTAAGCATGGAATATATACATTCTCTCTCTGTGTTTCTCTGTTTCTGTTTCTTTCTAAGTCTCATTTTTCTTTTCTCTGGGAGTTTTTATACATATACATATATATATACATATATACATATATATCTTTATCTATACACATATAAACATACATACATGTGTATATACACATATGCATATATGTGTATATACACTGATAATCACACATGTGAGTACATTCTTATGTCTTACTGAACCTGTTACTTCATTGACACAATGAGCTCCAACTGAGAAATTTCTCATATTGATATACCTCCTCTGCTACTTATCATATTAAAATTGTTTGGGATCCCAAGAGGATAAAGAACTTTCCCCCAGGGAACTGACTTAGTATATGTGAAAGGACAGAATTATACACTGTTCCTTCTAACTCTGAAGTCTACAATCAATCCACTATGCCCAGCTGTCTTTTTTCTTTAAAAAATAGCAAAATTAAAATAACAGTATGACTCCTTCAATTATTTACCATAATAAATAGATATACATTAAAAAGCATTGTGAAACAAAATCTTTAAAGTACTAAAAATACATAATTTCAGTTAATTATACCACCTTTCTTTTCTCTTCTTAAGAAAACCTTAATTATGCTAATTATGTCTGGTTCACACTTTCCCTATATCTCCTACATTTTTTTTTCACCAGCTGTACCTTCTCAGTTGCACTAATTATCAAATTCTTCCAATAACCATAAAGGGCCTTTGTTGTCTGTATTCAGTTAGACATGGTGCTTAAAGGTCCTGACTTCCCTACTATGAAGGTGTGTTTTTTTTTTTTTTAATCTTAAATAGGAATAAGGGCGTGATGGGAGAGGTTGTGATGAAATGTGAAAGAATTCTAAGGAGCATCATGTCAAGCTCTCTTTTCTTTATTTATTTGTTATTCTTTTTCTTTTTTATTTTCTTGCCTCTCCCATCTCTCATTATCAAAAATATGATGCAGTTACTACTTTCTTTCACCAGACCTTACTCATTCCCTATACTCACTCCCCAGATAAATGACTCGTATCACTGAAATTTCTAAAAGAATTCAACTTAACCATCAACTAATTTTTTTTGGACCTGCTTTCAATCTTTTAGAGGACATATGTTTTCTAAGTATTATAGCAGAACTTGAATAATAAGTAGGAAAACTTTTGGTTTAAAAATGTAATGGTGATTTTACCTCATCTTGATTTCTTTTTCTGGGGGAAAAATAGATGAGCTATTCTATATCAGACAACAATAGACCTTGTTTTGTTACTTGTGAAGGAAAGGGTCCATTTTCTTTCAAATTCAACTACCACATGGAATATTAAAGGACAAGTTATTGTGTGCAAATATGATTTCTAACTAGCAAAAATGTAAATTGTAGATGAATTGTTATGAAAGCATACTCACATTGATTCCATTTCTCAATAAATTCTTTTCAACATTTTGGCCTCATCTTGGAGGAAGGGCAGGTATTTTGGGAAAATCATACTTCTTCCTGTCGCCACAGCTAATGAGGCACATGAAACCATTGACTGTTGCTTGATCATGCATACAGAAAAAGCGACTGAGAGGGGCTACATTCTCCTTCTGCGATCAAACCATCTGCAGCCAATCCCAGCAGGTTTTCCTTCAGGGCTATAAGAGGATGGCAAGAATACAGATTGTTTCCTATTCCTATATCATTCTAGCAGCACACAATAAAATACAGGAGGGAAAATACAAATAAACATGTACAGATGTCTTTTCTAAGATATTTTCCAAGTGTGAGAAATCCTGACTTTAAATTGTTTTGTAAAGGGAAAAAATAACCTTAATTTACACCCAACACTTAAAAAAATACATGACAGAAAAGAGGAAAGGGTCATGTAGGGAGAGATGCACATCTGCCAGCTCTTGATTTTCATCATTTATGTGATAGATATTTCTGGACAAACAGACTCAGCCATGAACAGATGTAGCATGTCTGTGTTAATAATCTGAGCTAATTGAGTCTCCCTTTTGCCATTTGCCAATTATCTATGGATCCAGATTGAGTTTTTTTTCCTCCACTAGAAGGTTAGAGAAGCATAAACTAAAAGATCAGAGGGAAAAGGAATGTCATTATGATGCTATTGCAGTTGGGAATAGCAGCCAATGTTTTCTCTCTGAGAGTAGCCAAATAGCAAATAATTCAGTAACTTTCCCTAGGAAACTTTCATAGTCCCCTTAACCACTATTTGATTTAAAGATGTTCTTTTCCACTAAAGAGAAAGGAGATAGGGTGGGAAAGGAAGAAAATAAATGGAACACACATTTTTTTTTTTTTGTGGGGAGGTGTAGATTTCCAATGTTATGAGTGTTTGGAAAGAGATTTGGACTCCATCTAATAATCATTTTGTCAATAGGACATAAAAATTGTAAAATTAATCTGTTTTAAACAAATGGTCAACTTATTAGGTATAATATTTGAGTATCATCATTTTTCTTGATAATTGGCACACACCATTCATCATTCTTGGGGAAAAATAGCACTTACACTAAAACAATCGGATTCAAATTCAAATGATATGGAGTTTCAGCTGTCAACTGAACAGGATCCCACAGCAACTCCTGAATTTAACAAGGCCACTAAAATCCTGTGAGATTTGGATTTGGAACATTAATATCAACTCACATATACAGATATACAGTCACTTTCATGTAGAAAACTGATCCATTATCAAAGAGGGAAAAGGGTATGACAAGCCTTTTAGTGAGAAGGTTAGTACTTGAAAGATGGAAAATATCAGGATATTGAACATTCCCAAAAGCCATTAGTGGTTCAAAGGAAAAGAGAAACTTTCAAAGGATAATGATCCATCCATCTGAGAAATGTAAAAAAATATATAAGTAACACAAACTATATCCTTTGAACTGTGTGAAAATTTAGCTTTGTCATTCATTTTAACTGTTTTCCCTTTACTGAACATTGTAGTAACTTACAGTAATTGTTCAATTTGAGAGTTAACCAATTTTGGCTTCATTGAACAAAATGAAGAAAGATTTTCTATGATATAAATAAAAATGTTTCTAAGTAGGGAAGGTATTTTAAATTACGTATGACAAATTAGGACATTTTTAAATTACATTTTCATATTTTTATATTGCTGTTGGTTACATCCACATTTATAGGCTAAAGAGATAACATAGAAGTAAAAGATTCACATATTATTCTCTGATGATTCAAGAATTTGAAAAATAATCTCTGAAATTTGTGTATGACTAGTTGTGGATTTTCATACTTTCTTTTCTATTTGAATGCTGTTCATCCATGAAGAGCCAAATCATAATGATGTGCTATGCCAATCCTGGAACAAAGAGCATGAGAGATAACATGTAAAGAGAGAAAAGGATAACTAGAGAGAATACAGTAGATACCCAAAGAAGAAGCAGCTGTCACTGAGTCTACTTTAGGAGACAAATATTAGTTGTGTCAAATACATGAGCAGAATTTGGAAAAGTAAGCATGTTTATTACCATAAAATCTTTTGAGACCACTTAAAGTAAAAGAATATTCCAGTGCTGCTTAGTTCAGGACTGATACATATAACATGCCATATAGTAATATGAAAACTTATATTAAATGGATTTCTTTTCTTTTCTAAAAGCTCATTTTATTGGGAAGAACAATGCATGTTATATACTATATCTCAGTCAACAAATCTAGAGAAGAAAATAAATCAAAATTATGGTCTTATAGCACACATGGTTTTTAAATTGTTGCTGTTATTGTGGTGTTGGTGATGCTTATTGTTGTTTACTTTAGTGGAGAGTCAATGTGTGGTAGATATAATAGAGTAAACATAATTTTCAACTTTACAATCATTTATGTTCAAGTGTTTTATATTAGAGATTTTCATACGTGGGAGGTCGGTTGTCCATTGAAAAGGTCCCTTAATTTGAAGTTTTTTAAAGGTTTGTGAAAAACTCATTTTGTGGGATGTCAGTTCTCTTGGTTCATGATCCAGCATTAGGATTTACATTCTGGGAAACTGAGAGTACTGAAATGGTAACAATGTAGCAGAATAGTTAATATCCTGCTCTTTCTGACTAGTTCCGAGTATAGGTTATATGACCTAGAATCCTTCAGGTTGCCAGTTGGTGCTTCTTGGTAAAAAAGGAAACTATATCTAAAGGATAGGTTGTAAGATAGGGGATTTGACAGCCAGGAGAAAGAAAGCAGACTGAATACATAAAATTATCTTATTACTTTTAGACCCACTTCTTCAACTGTCACTTAATATGGCTAATACTTACTACAGTGCCTAGCATATAATAGGTGCTTAATAAATTTCTATTGATTAATCAATATAAGAAATTAACACATGGGGTGGCTAGGTGGTGCAATGAGTAAGAGCGCCGGCCGCGGAGTTTGGGTGACCCGGGATCAAATCCGGCCTCAGAAAATGAGCACCCACACATAAATAATGACTAGCCCTGTAACCTTGAGCAAGTTACTTAACCCAAATTGCTTAAAAAAAAAACATTTAAAAAAAAGGGGCGGCTAGGTGGCACAGTGAGTAGAGCATCGTCCCTGGAGTCAGAAGGACCTGAGTTTGGATCCGACCTCAGACACTTAACGCACACACAAACCAAAACCTAGCCATGTGACCTTGGGCAAGTTACTTAACCCCAGTTGCCCTCCAAAAAGCAAAAAAAAAAAAATTAACACAACCTTGAAATAGAATGTATTAGATATTCAATTTTCAGACATTAAATCCTTATATATTTAGCTTACAGTTTCAAACTTCTGTTAAAGATCTGAAATGACATAGAGAAGTCCATCCATCAAAAAATAATCTTAAAGATCAACAAAATAAGCTAATCAACAAATATCTTTAAAAGACCAGAGAAAAGTACAAGGATTAAGAACAAAAAGAAAATCCTCCATTCATTCTAGAATTACTGATAAAAGAGGTTCAGTAAGTAGCAGAGGGTGGTAGAGAGAGTAAATCAGAGAAGTTCTCACCAGATTACAGAGATATAGAAGTAACAGAAGTAGGGTGAGAGATCTGTCAAAGTGAACCAGTGGAAATTCTGGTAAAAAAAAAAAATTCAAAGATGAAGAGATAGGAGAACCAGTTTGGAAAATCCACAAAGAATTAAAAGTTATGTTGAGCTTTGAATAAAGTTGTTACAAGTACAAGCCATTTCCAACCCTAGTATCCTAAGGGCCTGTATTTGGGTCCTATATTTACCCACCAGAAAAAAAGTGGGAGACAAAACTAGCCTGGAAAAGTAGATGATGAGACAGAGATTGACACAGGCATTGTGAACAATACAGGAGAAAAAGTCAAGATGGTACCCAAAAGAAGAGTCTCAACTTGGTGGGAGGAAAAGTTTCTAGCTGAACCTCAGAGTTTTCAAATGGATAAGTTGTGGCATAGGATCAATGAGTGAATCCTGTACTATGAGCCTAATTAACATAAGTAGACTCAGTCTACAAAAACAGAAAAAGAATTTTGGAATTCCTGGATATGTAAATGATGTAGATATGGAGATGATAGTAAAATCAAGAGGGTAAAAAATAATCAGTGTGTGGCTGAGGCAAAGTGGAAGAATAGGTCATTGGATTTGAACAGTTTGAGAAACTGGAAAGTTAGGCTACTTAAGGAAATCTCAGTATATTGAAGTTCCACAGATGAGGGCAGGAGATGAGAGAGTGATAAACAATGAGTTAGCATGCAGCTCATTGAGAAATGAAAGATAATTCCCTAGGGTTCAATAGAATATGATGATTAGACTCTGTATGGTAATATATTTAGATTAAATGAAAATCAACTGAGCAGAGATTGTTGAGGGTTGGTTGTAGAATGAAGTCTTCAAGTGGCATGGGGGAGTAAGGAATATTCCAATTTTCCTATCATAACGAGTGAGTTGGGGATATGAATGAAAGTGTGATTGGTGCTCAAAGGGGTAGCCAAGAATGTCATTTCATCAAGATGAAGCCAAGACTTACAGAGAGACAGAAGATGAGAGGAATGGGTGAGGGGAGCATTTTAAGGAAAAAAAAAAGTTTTTTTTTGTTTGTTTTGCTTTTTGGAGGGGGAAAGGTAGGACAATTGGGGTTAAGTGACTTGCCCAAAGACTCATGGCTAGGTTTTTTGTGTTAAGTGTATCAGGCCAGAATTGAACTCAGGTCCTCCTGACTCCAAGGCTGGTGTTCTATTCACTGTGCCACCTAGCCACTCCCAAAAAAGTTTTTTTTGTATTATTTTGTTTTGTGTTGTATTGTTTTAAAGACATTCTAAAGAGCACAATGGAAGGAAGGATAGACTTGAATAGATGAGGTGGAAGGTGGGTGGAAATGAGAGTAGGTAGGGTATAATGAATAATGAGGTTTGTACCAGTATAACTTTGGGTAAAAAATCATTGATACGGTCAGGGTATGAGGTTATGGGGGCAGGCTAACCATTGACTAATGATTATAGGCAGAGCATGAATGGCTAAGGGGAATTGTTTTGAGTATTCAAGTTATTGACTGTCCAAAGTCTTACTCCAAGGTTTAACTTCACTGCAGCCAGTGAAGATTTGTTCTGTGCAACTCCAATGATCTTCTCCACAGCAGTCTCAGGTGAAGATAAAGCTGATTTAAGGAGGTGGATAAGTTTTAAATGCAGTCAGAACTTGTTCATACATTGTTAAATGAAGCACTTGGCATAAGTGAGTCTAAGTATGATTAATTTTATATAGTTTTTGAGGCATGTTATTGTGCTTGTGATGACAAAATATGGAAAGGAGGCATTATTATAGGTCTAGGTGAAAATCCTATTATATATTTTATATATACTGCAAGTTAAAAAAATAGATGCTGAGCAAGTAGGTAAAACATAGTAGGAGACATTTTATTTTATAGAAGTAGTCTATTTAAACAAATCCAAAAATGCCAGGAAACCAGGCAAAATGACAATTTGAGTAGGTGGAACCTATAAATACAAGTCAAGTAAAATACAGCAAAGACCTACCTCTAACAGATTCAGTCACATTATAAAGAATTGTAATACAGTATAAAGAACATTTATCATAATTCCAGGAGACCCTGGAATAATAAATGAATCTATGTGACCTTAGGAAAGTTGTTTGACCTTTGAAATTCTCAATGTCCACTTTGGTAGAATAGGAATGATTATACCTCATGTTTATGAGAGCGACTTTTGAAATTGTTAAATGCGCTGGATGAAACTAAATTCTTTATCCTGAGGCATTCAATTTAACCATTCAAGAAGCATTTATTAAGTGCCTACTGTGTACAAGGAGCTATGTTGATTTGAGGTTATAAAGACAAAAATAAACAGTTGTTTGGTTTGAGGTTGAGAGAGATTAGCTCTTGGTGAAATGATAGCCCATAGGAACGATCTAACCAGAAAATGCAATTATTTACATTGATAAATTCTTAAGATCTATAGTTACAATCCTCAGCCACCACCATCAACTAGGCACAAGCAGGTAGGGATAAATAATAGGGGGAGAACAGCAAATTCAGAGGAAAGATTATTATATAAATTTAAGATGATTGACATCAACACTTGATACAAATCTTTTGTGTAATTTCAAACACTAATTTGAGTTATAAATGAATGTTTGAAACCAAATTTGATCTTTAATAAACAAAATATAAAGCAATTATTGCATATGAATTTGTTAGTCTGAGGAAAGTTGTTCTTGTTGTTGCTTGATGTTCAGACTACATGTAATTAATTGTTATTGGTTCTCACTTTTCTCTAAAACACCAATGATTTTGACAGTAGTTTATGGATATAGAAGTATGCAACACTTTCTTCCTTATTTAGGAGCTATAATGCTACCTTTTGTTTAATCTTCTAAGGTTTTGTTTGTTTTTTTGGGAAAACTTTCTCCCATGAAAAGATTTTCAGGGATATAAAGACATGATTTTGAGTTTAGAACAATGTTTGGTACCTCAAAGTGTCCATTAATTGGCTTAGCTATTTCTGAAAGATATTTTGACATTCAAAAGCTGTCCTAATTTTTGTTGAAAGAGATGAGATATGCCTCACTACACAATTTCTAAAGGTTATATTTGGAGCCCATATTCATTTCTTTGTTCTCTGCCTTGTTCCTCTTATGGTGTATCTCTGCCCTCCTTCAAGTTATGGATATCCTAACCAGTTCTATGTGAACAAAATATGTATTGAAAACAATAAAGGGCTACTGCATGTGCTCACTCAACATAAGGGGGGATGAATTAATCATATCTTGTAAAACATTTTAAAAGCCCACCTCCCTCCTCTACCCACCCCCTGAAGGAAGGGATCTGTGTTGGTCAAGGATGGAAGAAGTTATCATTAGCCTGATTTGAAAGCCCTTGTGGGGAGGCTGTGCCAGATAGGCAGTATATGCTGTTGATTCTGGGAGGTATGTGGGTGTGGTGGAATCTAGAATTACTTTGCTGGCTGCTAGCCAGCCTGAACCTGGGCTCCCAACTTTGTAAGTCACAGGGGCAGCCTCACCTGCTGTCTCTCTCTACCTATAGTTCCCAAGTGAGTTTTCATGAACTGATGGTGGAAGAGGAGGGATTGGAGAAGGAGCTGGAAGGAAGGAACAGCTGGGAAGTCAGTGTACTGCTTAATGCATCTCAGAACAGGGAATCAGAATGGCCACCCTCCACTATGCCTGCAGAGGGAACACACTTGGCCCATAAGTGAACAATGGAGGAGGATTAGCACCACCACCCTACTTACCAGACCAGAGGTAGAGCTTGTCATTGATCCTTACACCAGAAAGGCATTCTCCAAGTGGGGACATCCTATCTTTCATTCAGCACCCTCTTCTCCAGGAAGCATTTCCTGTTCCCACCAGCTGGAAGCGTTCTTCTCTCTCATCTGATCTCATAGCTCTTCATATCCTTACGAGCTTACCACATTCGGGGTTGTATAGTCTTTGTGTTATTGTCAAAGACCATATCACAAACTGGAAGCTTCTTGGAATTTTTATATTTATTTTTAATTTTTTATATTTAACTATTTTGTACTTTTTCCTCATATTTGTTCTAAATATACAAAAGTACAAAATAGTTCATCTTTCCAGCTAGGTGGCTGAAAAACAAAAGAAAACAACCAAGGGGAAGATTAAACCTTAATTAAAATGTTTGGGTGGGGGAAGGATACAAACAAGCCAAAACTATTCTTGGCTCTGCAATTGATCTTACCAAAACTTCAGAACACAGACAGAAACTACTTTTTAAGATAGTAGGAATAAGATCATGTTTGACCAGAAGAGATTTCAGAATTGACAGTGTAACTATTTAGTTTTTTTCCAACCCTGTGAGTTTTATTGCTAAAGTTTCTGTAGAAAGATTTGAACTGGGCTCTTTTCCTTAAAAATGTTGCAGCCTTTCAGACTAAATAATACCACCATGTTTTTTGAAGCCAAAATTTTAATCCTTTTAAAAATCAAGTTAAGAATATAGTAGAATAAGAATATAAAAATCAAACCTATGGTTGTACCATAGGTATAGGCAAGGAGATTTGGAATATATGATGCCTAGGGGGAGTGAAGCTCATGACATCATAGACTTTTCCAGATAAATCTGGGGAAAGCTTAACTTTCCATGAACTAAATGACATTTTTAGGAAGACTTTGTATTTAAAACAATTCTGTGTTTCATCAATGAAATTATAGGCTCTATGTTTAGAAGGGACATATCTTCTTTGTATTTCCTACAGTGTCTTGGACACAGTAAATATCAAGTGAGTATCATAATAAACACATACCTTATTTCTGTATAAGTAGCATTGCAAATGTATATATATATATATATATATATATATATGTATAAAATCATTTTACATGGTAATATACCAGATGGGGAACAAAATAGCAAATTATTTATCTCTCACAATCATTTATGATGGTACTTGTGGGTCATAAGATGGAACTGTGGTTCATAACAATACCTAGGCTTATCTATCATCTCCATGCTCAGAAACAGAGCTGCAGAGAACCACAACTTTTCTTGCTTGATTTCTCTTTATTATATAATGGTGCTTCTCTATAAAAATATTACTGTATTATTATAAGTTGCTCTGGAGGCAGAAGCAATTATCTCTTACACCATTGCCCATGGGGGGAAAAAAAGCTAGGAGGAAAGGTAGAAATGAAAAAGAAAGTTTTGTTTTTCCTTCAATTCATACTAATGTGTACACACACACACACACACACACACACACACACACACACAACATTTGGTAGAAGCTAAAGTCTTTTGTTTTGGTATACTGACCTTTCCATACTGATGAGACACAAATACACTTCATACTTGTGATGCCATAAAACTCTTTAAACTTGTGCTCAACATAAGCTACACATCTTTTTGCTTATCCTTATTCTTTCTATTCGTCAAGTAATACATATAGATAAGCATAACAAAATACAAATTAGGAGTACATACACATAGAGAGATACATACACACAGATAGAGGCATTACTCAGCTGAAAATAGTTTGCAAGAAATTTTAAATGTAACCAATCACAAAAGCTTTATTAAGTTCTAACTGTCCAAGTAGGCATTGTGAATCAAAAGTAAAATTGAAATAGTCCTTGACCTGGATGAGATTCCATTCTATTGGTAGAAACAATATATATATATATATATATATATATTATAATTCTGTAGAAAATATATGCAAAGTAGATTAAAGACAATTTGGGGATGAAGGCATTAGCAATTGATGAGATCAGGAAAGATTTCAAGTAGTAAGCTGTGTTTGTGCAGAACTTTGAAGAAAATTTGGAGTCCTAAGAGGCTAAGGGGAAGACAGCATTTCAGGCATGTGGGATTTATAAGCAATTTTCTCATGAAAGCTACTATGTAAGGCATGTTTTGTTGCTAAAGTATTTTAGAAACAATTTATAATTTTTTACTATGTTAAAATTGTAGCTTGTTCAAGATTTAACAAAATTCAAAATATGCATTATTTAAAAAAAACTCTTAAAAACAATACAGACTATTCCATAAAATCTATCACAAACAAAAGGTTTTACCAAATGATTATGTGAAAAGGATGACAATACCAATTAGTTGCAATCTATCAGTGGGTAAATGTGGACTGGGATCAGTGTCCTGAGGGATGAAAGCTTGGCATTTTATTGAAATGTGGAGAGTAGAATCACTGGTATGCTGCTCTTCTGTTCTACAGTCTCATCATAAAGAACAGGGTTCAACTTAGTGCTAGGTTTTGTCTACGTTAGAATAGATCCTAGAAAAGGACAAATGCCACAAGAAAAGGGGATTTGACATCTGTAACCTTAGTAAATGTGCTTTTGGATAAAGGAGTCATAGTTTCTGGTCTTTTGACATCTTCCCACACATTGACCATGAAAGTTGTTTCCATAGTGACTTTACATGTAGCCATGACCAGGTATTTCTTTACTTTTCTGCATTGTCCTTCCATGCAGTGTCTCTCATATATAATTCTGCTTAAGTTGTCATTTGCTTTAAGGAGTTTAAGATAGTATATGTGATTATCCAGGAGAAAGAAAAAAAAATGTAAAATAATAATAGGAATATAGAGAGTACCAGACCAAGAGTTGGGAGATAAGAGAGCTAATTATAACCCTATCATTTTCATTCTGCATCATCTAACTCAAGATATTTCTTCTCTCCAGTCTCAATTTTCTCATCTTTGAAATGAGAGGTTAATTCTTTATTTTTAATCAAATCTTTCCTAGCTTTAAATTTTCATGATTTTATGTAAAACATAACACAAACTCATTTTCTGAATTTTTTGATACTTGGTCATAGGACAGATGAATGAATGTGTTATACCCCAGTTTTAGGGTGGAAAGAGAAAATTTGTTCATAGTAAAATATGTATGATAAACTTGAAAGAAAATTTTGATGAATTGTAAAATTTTGACTTTGAAGTCAAAATTACAACATCTGAGAGCAAAAAGATAACTGTGAAAAGAGAACAAAAAATAGGCAATTTTATATAAACAAGTTCTGACAATATAGTT
Source organism: Gymnobelideus leadbeateri (assembly GCA_011680675.1). NCBI lineage: Eukaryota > Metazoa > Chordata > Mammalia > Diprotodontia > Petauridae > Gymnobelideus > Gymnobelideus leadbeateri. Next base: position 48,713 of record WOXC01004479.1, read on the forward strand.
AAGATCTAGCCTAATAGCCACATTGAATCTAAAATAATAGAGATCCCCAAATCATTCTGTAAGGTTTTCATGGGTAGGCATTTGCATTTTACATTTGGGACTGAAACATATGGTTGAATAAGTTGAATTCATTTACTTCTTTGTTCTCCAGATATAATATTCTATAATATGCTATTTCATGCCATTAGTTATATTGAATTTTCTTCAGGAACTTGATGTGCTTAGCTGGAAACAATCATTGTGCTATATCCTTAGTATTCAAACTTGTCCAATGGGAGTTTAATGAGGAGGTGAGCTAAACCAAAACAAAGAGAGTAAAGGTTGGAAAAGGATGAAAATTATAATGGAAGAATAATAAAGGTTATTTGAGTACTGGGTTTGAAATCAATAAACTCATTTTCGTGTATTCAAATCTAGCCACAGACACTGAAAAACTGTGTTATCCTAGACAAATCACTTAACCCTTAATGTTTCCCTCAGTTTCCTCATCTGGAGAGGATGAGGTGGAGAGAGAAATGGAAAAGCCTTCTACTATCTTTGCTAAGAAATTCTCAAATGGGATAATGAAGAGTCAGAAATAATTGAATAACAAAAACATGAAGAAAGAAAATTGCCTTTCTTTTTGCCTTCTATTAAGCATATATAATATTTTGTATTTAATGTACAGATCTTGTTATTTCTGATATGTTTTGAACTGAAACCATGGAATATTTTACTCCTGAGGTTACTTTTAAATCTTCAATCAATTCAGGTGGTTACTGGGAATATGCATAACATTGAATATCATGAGAATAGTTTCCTCATGAAAGAAAAAGCTACTCTAAATAAACAAAAGTTGAGGCTGTACAAAGTAGGATAGGCCAGTGACCCCAAAATTCTTCTATACTGTCACAAGGTTTGAAAACACTAATCCAATTCATGACTAAGAAACACCAATTAAATATCTCTCTACTCTGTGCAAGACAAGCTTATGAAATACACTTGTACAAGGCAGCACGGTATAATTGAAAAGATGTAACTTTAGAGACAGAAAGACCTAGGTTTACTTTCTGCCTCTTACTTATACTAGACACTCCCTCAGAAAGTCATGTAAACTCTCAGTGCCTTACAAAACAATGGAAGATTATAGTTTGTAGAACATGTGGCAAACTCCATTGGTAAAGGATGTTCCTTACTGGGAGTTCTCTACATTGATAAAATCATAGAAGAGACAAAACAAACAAATAAACAAAAGGCATAATATACTGTGTTCAATGCTAGATATAAAAGTAAAATCAAATAGTTTAGCTTGTATTCCACATGATCTTTGAGAACACTGATTAGTCAAATGATACATAATATGTGATAAAGGAAACAAGGGATGGTCAAAAGCAGAAATGATAACCCCCATCATTAGGAACCACTTGGCCAAAGGTAAAGAGGTTAAAAGGTGAGTTCAGGGATAAGCTCAGAAGCTGATTCTGCTGAAAGGTAGAAGGTGTGAAGGGTAATAATGGTCAGTGTGTCTCTAATGATAGCCTGGGGCCAGATTGTAAATGATATTGACAGCCAAACTGAAGAGTTTGTATTTAATCCCACTGGCAAAAGGGAGTGTTTAAATGTTCTTGAGCTGAGGAATCACAGTCAGATTTGAGTTTTAGGAAGATTGTTTTATCACCTGAATGAAGGATGAATTGGAAAGAGAGAGATAATGGAAGCCAATAGTTCAATTAAATTTCTTTTGGAGTAGTTCTGCCGAGAGTTAATGAGGATCTAAAATAGGATTATGGCTGTATGATTAGAGAGAGGGATAGATGAGAGACATGTTATGGAAATTAATGATTTTATTTCAGAGGGAGTGGATAGAAAAGTGTAGTTAAGTATGCTAGAATTTTTTTATTATTGATAAAAAGGAAATCTCAATGGACAAGCTGTTCCTCAGTTTGGGAGAATTAAATTAATAAAATATAATAAAATATGAATAACCAGATATACTGTGTTCCTCTTGGCTTACTATACATCTTTACCATCATAGAAAGTCATTTAGAAATGAGATAATCTTACATTCAACTTGCAAGATGATAAGACATTTCAGAGTTAGATAATCATGGTGAAAAAGATTACCAAAAGTTAACAAAAATTAAGAAAACTTTATTAATTAAAAAACGGGATGCATATACTATATGGAGAATAAAATAAGAGAATCACTGGTGAGCTAGAATTGTTATTACCAGGGAAAAGGGTAGTAGGACAGAGAGAGATTCAGAGGAGTCCTCTTTTGTCCTTCCTAACAGTTTAGAGATCATTTCTCTTATACTTTATTAGGGCTGCCATAAACTATTTGGGATTTTTCGATATAGTTCTACCATCTCAAGCAAACTTGCAAACTCTCTATGAAAATTAAAATTTGAATGTAGTAGTAACTAATAAACAAGTTTAAACTACCTGTCCAAGAGTCTAAAGATGTATTTAAGGAAATTTTTCTAACTTGCCTTATTAGATATTTCCTGGCCATCACTTTGTCCCAGAATAGTCACTTCAAAATGGCCATGTTAGAGAAGGGGAGTGCTGTATATGGTAAATCTGTTTGATTGTGACATTGTCCTCAGGCATCCATCTACCTTTTTGTCAAATCCATTTCTTTTGAAAATGGGAAAGAATGCAAGATAACCTTTCTTTCTGAGTTAGATATACAGCACAATGGTGTTTCTGATTTCACCTTTCAAAGTCACATGTGAAATGGAAAGTTTTGTTGAAAAGAATGATTTTTTGTTTTTAAAGTAAGCTTCCATATAGGGGCGATTTAATCCATCTCAATATGATTTGCTGCCTGTCACACAAAACATTCTGCAGGAGTGATTTCTCCATCCTGCTGAGAAGTGTCGTGCTATATGATTTGATGTGTCATATCAAGTGATGTCATCCGATGACCCAGGCAGCAGATAAGATGATAAGATGTTCCATCCAACTATGCAGTACCATCAGGTTCAATATGTTGAATCAGTGAACACTAAAAGGGCTTTCAACTCTTTTTCTCATGTAAATCCTGTAAATTATTTTTGTTGACCAACCTATATGCTTGTCTACAAATATAAGCTGAATCTCAAACAATTTCTATTCATTTCTAAAAGAACTGAATTATTTTTAAGTTAATTTCCAAGAAGTCATTTTTGCCTCTAATATTGCTCAATCTTCTTGTGTTTTGACATTAAGGAGTCACAGTGCAAAGCAAAAAAAAAAAAACACTTCATTGACTACATTCATTCTAAAATTTTATGAGAATATTTCATCTGAGTGAGCTAATAATCTTTTAATTATTGTTAGTAAGAAATTATGACATATCATGTTTATAGAAGTGGGTTTCCTTTTTATAATTTTTGAAAATATTGAATGTAATTAATCTCCAGTTTAGATAGCCATTGATTTGCAAAATGAATGATTATGCTAAGAAAAAAATTAAAACAAGTATTTCTCTCTCCTCTTACCAGAGAGATGTATCTGAAAGCATTATATGTATATTTCTATGATTCTAGAATAAAAGAATGTGCTGGAGTCATGCATGGAACAAGTCTGCCATCTACCGACTTGAAAAGAATAGAAAGATTCATTTTAAAGAAACATTTACTTTTGGCCTGGAAAATCATTTCAACTCTATAATCCTAATTTGATACACACAAAAGAAAGTATTTCAAATATCATGGAATATTCATATGTCTATCTACTATAACAGAAACAATGTAATAAAAGGAGTTTAAAAATCTTGGAATTCAGTTTCAAATCCATAAAGAGGATGTCTTTAAAGAACACAATCTAAATAGTATGTTCTAGTATAAGTCTAAATAGACTCATAACTACATTGATATTAACTCTACTCAGAGCCTTTTCTAAGAAAATATGATCAATAGTGAAGAGGAACAAGTCAAAATTTCCTAATTCTTCAATAATTTATAGGAAGGAAATATAAAGAAGACTATATCAATAAAATTAGCTTGAACTTTTGAAATGAAGATTTCAGGTTTAACTATTAAATTGCCTTCTGCAGGGGTCATTTTTATTAGTTAATTTCTTGTTTTTCCGTTTTGTTCTTATAAGCATTCACTTTTACTATAAAACAATTTCAAAATTTTCTCTTTCAAATAAAAGTACTTTCCTCCTAACAATCCTTGAATGACACAGACTCAACGAGCCACTTAACATGTCATAACATTTTCACATCAGGAAAAACAACAACAACAACAACTCTGAGATAGATTGTCTTTGAGATTGCATAAATGTTAAGAGTAAGGGGCACAACCTTAAAACAAATTTTGAAAACTAGATTCTGATGAAATCTGAAGATGTTGTGTAGCTCAGAGGTATAAAACTACAAAGAAACATTCTGTGTGGAAATTTCAATTGATTACAATATGCTGAAAATCAGTCTCCTTTGCCTCCAGGGTTTATCTTCTCCATTTATTCTCTATTTGATAACATGAGACCAAGATTAATTACAAGGGACTTTTCTTTTTACTTTAACTTCCCTTACTTCCTCCCACCTTCCCTATGATCAAGGGACAATATTGGGTCCTAGTGATTATAGATTGAAAATTTTTAAGAAATATAGGACTAATTGATCAGTCTCATAGTACACTGGATTTTAGGGGAATAAAAGTTAATGTAAGGAAATGTATTGAATAATTTAATTGCATATTTATTATATTATTTCTATCATACATAACTTGATTTAAATAGAGAGAAAATGATATTGACCAGATTTCCCAGCAGGCTACATGCAATAATCTGGATTTCTTCATCATTCCCTAACAACTTCTTTATGCTAGAAGATCATATCTGCCTTGTAACTCAGACCTTGAAGTACCCCATATTTAAATTTTATGGATAGTAGCATATCACTTGGCCTGTGCATGTTGTATGCCTAATGGTTTTCACATTACTATACCACATCATTCATCCCTCATCATTCCTTTTCTCATGTATATTTTGCCTATTTTAACCTAGAGGTGACCTTATATTACCAAATGGCATACACCTGGAAGTTATGTATGTTTTCAGGTTTCACAAAATCAGAAGGGCTTCAGTTCTGGTTCGAGCAATAGATTGAGGGAAGGACTAACCCAATGAATACTGAAAATCTTATCACTAGCAGGTAAGTCAGAAAGTAATGATCCCTTTGCCTCTCCTACCCATGAAAATTAGATATTACTTTGTTCTATTAAAAAACGGTGATAGTGTGGGTCTTCATTGTAAGTTTCATTAAAAAAATATTCATGTATCAAAGAGAGTACAAAGAGTCCTTTTGAGAGAATAATAAAAGGATGATGAAAAGAGACTGTGTTAAATACTATCGCACTTTTTACCTTGTAAACTTACTTGAGCTAACTCAATGTTAAAGAGAATGCAATTTGTACCTTGTGGAATTAATTAGCAATTGATTTAAGGAGGCTATAAATGCAGGCTTGCTATTATGACTCTGTACATTATTCTTTTGGGACCAAATATGAAAATATAAGTTTAAAAAAAATCACCTTAGAAATTACTAACCCAATTGGTTTTGTTAGTGCTACTCTGAAACTTTTAATGATAATATATTAGTAGCATAAGAAAACAAGTAAAACAAAATAGGACTTAATGTTATCTAAGTTCACTAAACACCATTTGACATGGATTTATAGAGCAATTCATCATGAGATACAGATAAGGAACTGGAGTGGGCAAATTGACAAGTTTAACTGATTATACCAAGTAAAAATACAAGAAATGTGCTTGCTGCTAATGCATGCTAGAGTAAAGAAGTACATGCATTTTATAAAATGGGATTACAATAAGAAAACACATTTGTGCTAGGTTCAGTGCAACGGTAATTTTATGAGGTTTAATTTTATCTCAACTAAACACAGGTCAGAGGTGAGGAACGTTGCATCTCTAAATTCAGTTCTATCATCACACATACACATACTCACAGGGAGAGAGAGAAAGAGAGAGAGAGAGAGAGAGAGAGAGAGAGAGAGAGAGAGAGAGAGAGAGAGAGAGCTTTTCATTGAGCAGAAAGGGAAGTAGATGAGTATATTTAACACAGCAATTTTCACACATATTTAACAGATTGTTTTCTCTTCTTCTTAAAAAGCATCTTTTTGAGCTCAAAGCAATTTTAGCACCATAATTTTTCAATGGCAATGACTGTCTCATTTCTATGTTGGCACAAACAACTGGAACATTACATCAATGCACTGAAGTCATTGAAGTTTTTTTTTCTTTCATGGTATAACCAACTGATTGATATATGACAATTTTACTTTCCATTTTGATCTTTGAACTTTATAACTTTGATTTTTCTTCAACACTTCTATCCAGCATATAGTGGGTATTAAAAATAAGTCTTTGAATATGACTAGATATATTATCCACCTACATGGTTTACAAATAAAAATGGGAATTTTGTGAAATGGTCATTAAAAATATGTATCCCCTTTCAATGAGTGAATAAGATAGATGCTGTGGCAAATTGTTTTGTGGTTGTTGTTGTAATTAGCTTAACATTGTCTGTAAGAAGACAAGAATGGCATTTTAGTTGCTTTCACTGAACTTCAGAGTCTAGAATCATAGCATATTAAAGCTTCTAGAGACTTCAATCAATCACCATATTTTATTAATAAGGAAGTTGAAATGCAGGGAGATAAAGTAAGTTGGCTAAAGTTGTAGAATTAGTTTATAATGTATTAGGCCTTTATGTAACCTGCCTAGATCACCAAAGGGCTATACATGTTAACATTCTAACATAATCATTAGAAATACAAAATTTAGATCATCAAGATATATTTTCATAATATTAAAAAATTGAACCAGTTCAATTACAAACCTATTTAAATACATATATGAACATAACGTATATATGCATGCATATCCATACAGACATATACAGAAACACATGGATATGTATGTATATTGTATATGCATAGAGAGTATCTCAAAGGCCTCAGGTTTTTGAGACACCCTGAATATTTAATTATGTTATGAATTTAAGTATTTTATGCACACATCACATTTCTAGGAGAACTTTGATTCACTTAGATGAGATATGCATATAATATGTGCATACAATCAACAATAAATACTTGTTGAATTAGATTAGGCTGAATGGCATGGAAATTAACTTTGGGGAATAATTTTGCTATGCCCACAAAGTGAATAACTTCCTCAAATTTCCATGTTCATGGAATGGCAGAGTAATCCCAGCCTTCACATTTAACTTCTTGGCCTTTTTCTTGAGGTCTCAATTGGTGAGCATTCACCTTATAAGGGTTGGGCACGGAAGCCTTGCTACTCCTTAGCTGTCTTCATCTGATGCGATTATATGTCTTTACCATTCGCTATCCTACTCTTCCTCTAAAAATAGTAATCAGACCACCAAATCAGTACTGCCAAAACTAGTTACCATTCCTGTGGATGCATTGCTTTTCATTATTAGAGAATATACATGCTCTGAGGAAATAGACATTCTTAACTATTTTATTTGTATTCTTAGGAGTTAGGAAAGCCCCTGAAATATAGTAAACACTTAATCAACGCTTTACCATTTGTATTGAGATAGGCTATTAAACATTAGAGATACTGGGAAAGACAAGATAATTAAGAAATTCCTTTAATGATATACCATACTAGATACCATATCAATTGAGGGGCACAGTATAGTCACAGGCTGAGGGTGATAAATTTAACATTGAAGGAATTCATCTGTTCAAAGGACCCATTTATATTCTGAGGGGAGAAATGTTATACTTTACTTAACCAGTTAAATTAAACTCTAGTGCCTATTGGTTTTCTATGGCATATTGGCAGTTTCTTTATCTCAATTTACATTGAAGTTTTCTTTTCTTAAAAATGAACTCATTGAGAAGCATATTCTACATTGTAATTTCTGTATATCTGTGTTTATTGATGACACCATTATCCAGAACTTAATGTATTTGGCAAAGGAAATTCTAAGACTTCTACCCTCCTTCAACACTTCTCTCTCCCTAAATGTCTCTAATGCAGAGAATTCCCTCCCTTCAATTGCTTCCTTAAACACTTACCAATTTCATGTCTCATATTCACAATATTCATGCCTATAATTTATAAACAAATATGGTAGTGTCAATGGAAAACAAGAGTAAGCAAGTTGCATGTCTTGTAATTCCATTGCTAATCTTTTTGTGGCCTGCATAAACTATAACAGAACTACTCTATGGTAAATTTAATACAATGAAAAAAATAAAGCAACATCTGCCACAAAAATATCTATCACTAGTCTCATATTCTCAATGGCTCCTGCAAGCTGGTAATAAGGAGATATAAATGGTTTGACTCTGCCAATTTCTAGTTGTGCAGCCAGTGTAAAATACAGGGATTATAAAATGTTCCTCTGTCACATATTTTGGCGGTGATTGGAATATCCAGTGAAATATGGGATTTTATTCTTAGTACTTTAAGTTAATAACAATAACTGTAAAACTAATATTGTTCTTTCCAGTAATTGCCACCATTCATCAAACAGTCTGAGTAATGCAAGAACAAATATATGCCACTTTATTTCAGTGTAGGCTCCCGGGTAAAACTCTGATATTATTACTGAGTCTTTCCTACTTAAAACATTATTCAGAGAAATTATATAGTAATGAAACCATACATTTAAAGGGATGCCTTGTGGAATTGAGAGTGAATTAATGGTTTGATGCTTTGAGGCAATCTTGCCACCCACCCTCTGCCTTCAGATTGTATATACTATGGTTTTCAAGCTTTAACACACATGATAACATATTTTGCAACACAGTACTTTTATAATAATGCTACTTCCAAATTACAGTTTCTTACCATATACCATATATTTGAAGACAAAACAAAACAAAGCTGTGAAGTAGATTGTTTTCCTTTTCTAGAAATATATAACCAAAAGCCAAGGGATTTAAGAAAAAAAATTGGACTTAGTTTTTCTTTGCTTGGGTTCAAAGGCTTGGTGGGTTTTAATTTTTTTTTTTAATTTTGTTTTTCCTGGTGGAGAAGAGAGAAGAAGTTCAGAGGTTGTGCGTCATGATTTTGAGCAATGTTGCACTCCTGAATGAGCAGATAAAATAATAAAGAAGGTGGTGGTTGAAGGCGTAAAAGTAAAGCTCTTTCTTCTGAGACAAAATACACATTTACAGTGAGTATCTAAGTAGCATTTTTCCCCATTACAAATATTATAACTCTCACACTAGAGAACCCCATTAGTTACAGGTGACTTTTCTTTAATGTGCACTTTAAAAATAGCTACTCACCAATCATATCAAGTGCCAACTCTAATTTTCATTTATATTTATCAAAGTCTTTTGAATTTTATATCTTATTTTACAATTACTTAAAGTTGAAGGGCCAGGTTACTATGTAGAAGTCTCAGGTAACTGTCACTATGTATATTCTGTATATTTTGAGATAACCAATGTATGAATCTGCTGAGAATTGTGGCCCTGACAAGGAAGCATCTTCTATAAATAGTAAACTGGATTTGGAGGAATGAAGACCTAAATTCAGATCCAAGCTCTTTCACTAACTGTGTTACTGTTAGCAAGTCACTTTAACTTGTGTGCTTGAGTTCCCTTACCTGGAAAACAGCTGAATAATCTCTCAATTCTATTCTAGCTCTCTATCTTTGATCCTATAATCTTTAAGTACAATGTTGTCCATCAATGATACAATTTTTTGCATAGGTTTCTCTTTTGAGGAAAACCTGAGTTCAGATCTGGTGTGGTCCTGGGCAAGTGCTTAACTTCCATGTACTTTGATTTCCTCATTGATAAAATGGGGATAATAATAGAATCTATCTCACCAGGTGGTTGGGAGGATAAAATGAGATAATTTTGGTAAAGCATTTTCTAAACCTTTAAACACTATATACATATTAGCTATTGTTAGTACTATTACAATTGTAACTATTAGTGCTGTTGCTGCTGCTGCTGCTAATACTACTATTACTACTGCTACTACTACTACTACTGCTACTACTACTACTACTACTACTACCTATTATGCTACTACTGTAACAACAACTACTACCACTACTACTACCACTACTACTACTACTACTACTACTACTACTACTACTACTACTGCTGCTGCTGCTGCTGCTGCTACTTACTATACTACTATTTTCCAGGCACTGTCAAGATTTGAGCTTATGAAGACAAGGCATTTCTCCCTACACAGTCAATAGTCTAATAGACAAGTAGGAAATGATATATGTGTGTGTGTGTGTTTTGTATACATATACATATGCACATATACATAACACACATTTACATATACATATGCAATTTCTTACAAGTACCTATAGAGTGCAAGAAAAATTAGCTCATTTCTAGAGAGTATACATGTCTCAGGAAGAACTCATGGCTCCTTGTCATTGCAGACGTTCCATAGTCAGCTGATTGAAAGATGTGACTAGGATAACAAAGGAAAGATGAGACATCCCAAATCCTCTGGACCAGGGGTGTAGAATGTTTTCATGTTGCAAAACCACATTAATATTTAGCTATAATTAAATAAGACCACATTCAAGAAACTTCAATTAGATATACTTAAAATATATATTATTTTATAATAATGTAACTATGTACTTAATAATTTCCAAAAATGAGACTAATTGTTAATTTTAAAGTTATGTTTTTAATTACTTCATTGTGTCCTGTTGGAAAGCATTTGAATATTTGGTTGAAGCATGGAGGTCTATAGCTTCAGTTGATAGTCTAGTTGTGTCATTTATTTGTGACCCTACAGGACATCTTGATTTGGATTGGTTAGGAGAACATAGATTCACAGCAATAAGTGGTTGAAAAGCAAGAAATCATTTTTCAGCCATGTTGCGGAATGTGTGTGTATTTTACTGCATTTTTCCATATTTCAATTGTATCTTTCTTAGCATCAGACAATTAATTTAAATTGTCAGTTACTGACATCTAAATTAATTCCATCTGTAGTTCTTTAGATACCTTGGTAATATCAATTAAGTGAAGCTGAGAAGCCAATTTTAGTGTGATGTCATGATTCTCAAAGTCAATGAAACTTTCATTTTATTTTCTAATTAATAGATCTATAATAGCTACATTTGCTTCAATATTTCCATATATCATCCTGATCATCAACAACTTTTGATAACTGGGGAAAATGTTCAACCAAAATATCAAAAGGAAAAAATATAAAGGAACCACAAAAATATATTAATAAAATAATATGATTTGTTCATTAAAATTTCTATTCAGTCAAAAGATCAAACTTAAGGACTTAGAAGGCCACATTTGACCTTAAGGCCACAGGTTCTTTACCCCTGTTCTGGACTCTTGAATCTTACAAAGTCATCCTTCAGCTAAAGGGAGGAAAACAGAAGTGGTCAAGTACAAAGCTGAGACTTCTTCTTATATTCAGGTATTCCTTGTCAACGATGTCCTACAAAGTCATGAATGGTCCAAACTCTCTAATTAATATCTTCCAATTCGTATTAATTATTTTAAAATAGCTCCTCAGGCAGGAATTTTATGGAACATCAACCCAGTTTGATTTACTTTTTGTTGCTTTATATAAAACCTAAAGGTGAAACGGATTGTTTATGAGAAAATTAGTATTAAGTGAGATAGGGTAAAGTAAATCATGCCATCATTACATGTAAACATGTATTACAATGTACAAGCAGAATAGATGGGGGATAACCTAAGAAGTGAAAGAACTAGCAGTTATAGTGATCCAGAAAGGAATCCTACAGAAGGTGATATTTTGAACTGTCTTGAAGGAAGAGATGGAGTTAAAAAGTGATAACTTTCAAAGAGGTGTGATGAAGAGCAAGAGTGTCCAAGGAAATAGAAACAACTAGTAAAAATGCTTGAAGACAGAAATTGGAATATTTTGCATAAGGAATAATCCTTCAAATTAGGATCTTTTATCCTTTTTCTTTTAATCTAGATCGCATCAAAAATACACATTTATACTATATTTTCATCATCTTACTATTAAATAAATAATTATTTAAAACATGATTAATTTAAGAAGTCCAATAATGGAAGGTTTATAAAAATAATATTCATGCTGCTATAAAACAGTCACTTTCTGAAGGCTAATAAAGGGAGTAGCTGTCCAATTACTGTCTATTGAAACATCTTGAATGGCATGAAGCTTTTCTCAGTAAATCTGTATAACGTTTTCCAATATGATCTCATGGTAACCTTAGAGATTTAAGTTCATTGTTGAAGCACACAAAATTCCTAGGGGATTAGGAGAGCATGAAGAAGAGAAACATAAAATAAGCACACTATAAAAAGTTATATATAATTTCAGAGTTTGTGGTTGCATGTTTTTTTTTTTCCTAGGGCTGAAAATATACAGATATAAGTAAGGCAGACCAAAAAAGTAACTTAAAATAGAATTAAAGAATTGGCAGTGGGTATGAGAAGATCTTATCACCAGAAGTTAGGAAGATTTCACAAAAAGTAGCATTTTGTAAAATGTCACCAGTGACCTTTATTTTTCCCTTGTGACAAACCACACTTACAAATGATGAATATAATGCTATTTCAAGTTAAATTTTTATTCTTTGTGAATAAACATAAATCTTATATAATTATCAATAATACCTTTTATTAAATTAATATTTAGATATTGAAAGATGGGGATAAATATGGGAGCTTGGATTTGATAGACTCTGAGCTTTTTTTCAGTTCTATGATGTGAGGAAAATACACCAGAAAAAGGTGGGATTTGGAGATGCTAATACAAATGGTTAAAAATAAAAGAATAGTACAAATATTACAAGAAAATAGTACAAATGTATCAGATCTCTGCCATTTGCAGATCTCAACCTGTCTTTTAAACTATCTGAGGTTCACAATGTCAAGTCAAAAAGCATTTGTTAAGCATCTGCTATGTGCTAGGCATTGTGCTAAAGTGACTTGCTTAGGGTAACAAAGCTAACAGGTTTCAGACTTAACATTTTGGTTATAATCTTTCTGAATCATAGCTTGACCCTTTACCTGCCTTAGCAGCCTACATTTCTAAAAGGCAATAATAAAACCCCCAAAATCATCAGAGTAG